>JAXHKN010000114.1:0-57334 GCA_038407165.1 Ceratocystis variospora
AGAGGTGATTTTGATCCTCTCGGGTCGTTCACGCTGCCCATCGAGCCACTATGATGGCAACAATGATTAGAGGTGATTTTGATCCCCTCGGGTCGTTCACGCTGCCTACCGAGCCACTATGATGGCAGCAATGATTAGAGGTGATTTTGATCCCCTCGGGTCGTTCACGCTTCCCACCGAGCCACTATGATGGCAACAATGATTAGAGGTGATTTTGATCCTCTCGGGTCGCTCACGCTGCCCATCGAGCCACTATGGTGGCAAGAATTATCAGGAAGCAGCGCAGAGCGAAAAGAATGGCATCTACATAACGGGGGAGCCATTACTGTATATAGTGATAGAGAAGCCAGTCACCAAAAGGACACTGACGCGCAGATATCCGCGGACTGGTCAAGGAGGGTCGGGACTAGCAAATGAGAGGAGCTAAGAACATGTGGCAGAACTGGCTATAATCCAGGAACATGTCAGATAATTGCCACGAAGCTTTCGCAGGAGCGAGTCAGAACATCACTAAGTAGACGCGCGCGCGGGAAACAGCATGTGACTTTATACTCAGGTATGAATGCCTCATAGTCTAAGTTATGAGGGGGAGTGCGTCGCTTGATCTTAGTGATTCGATGATTCCAGTAGACGTTAAATATATTCAAATCAAATCAAACTGAGAGTGAGACCAGCAAAACGATTTGGTGAACGAACATGGATAATTTAGCTACAGAGAATAGCATCTGGTTCCAATTATTTAGATGCTTGGTTGTGCTTTTATGCCGTCCACTCAGGATAGGCTAAGCCTTTGCCTCAGGCCTCTAGACATGATCTTTCACCATGAATAGCCCTGTTGTAGATATTTCACGGTTTTAGGCTAGTCCGATACCGCTTCGGTGGACTCCATCATAGCTCTCTTCCTCATACCATCCTTCTTATCTGTCGAACTTCTTACCTGAAATCTCCGAAGAGCCTCTTCACCTTGCAGATGCATTCTTAGTCCCCTTGCTTTTAAAGTGTCGAGTTTGTCTCCTCAAGGTATTGCGTTTTTGGTAGGGCCAAATCTAGAGGATTAGAATCTGCCATTACACTATTCCAATATATCTCGATAATGCTAAATATTTAGAGCGAAGAACTTTCCTACTAATCAACAATGTTCTTGCTTCAATAAAAGTATATATCCCTCAATGGCTTTTATTTTCACGTGAGAAGTATTCAAGACCCAATGTTCGTGTTCTTTATTGGGTGTCTTAGAAAGTGGCAAAGTCCATATCACATCCGTCTATCTCGCCCATGACACGACTATTCATCTCAATACAGTATTTCGACCTGCGGGCGCTTGCAAAGTTGGCATTGAAAGGCTATGTTAAATAGAACAAATCATTTGATAAATACATGTTCATAATCTTGTTCTGATCGCCATAGCCCTCCAAAGTGACACTGGCATAGCTCTCACTGCCGTCAAACACCAACATTCGATAGGCACAGAATCAACAAGGTTTTGAGTGCTTTTTAAAAGTGCCACGGCTATTCCGGGCCTATCTCATTAGCCACACACATGTTTCAATTACCAAGCTATCCGGAATCCAGCCATTATCAAGGTAAACAAGTACATGATAGAATGAAGCAGGGCACCACATACTTGACCCTGGGACAGTTTAAGACCCATGGACTGCGAGAAGAAACTGACTTAGAGTGCTGCCTTGTATTCATCTCATCCTGACGCGGCACAACACGGCCCTAAACTAGGATGTTAGAATATTCAGCTGTACAGTATTTGAGTATCTTGCAACGGTTTAACGTGAGTATACTAACCCTAAGGCTATACCGCATTTTCAATGTCAGGGACTAGTGTCTGACAAACTGTTCGTACCGAATATGTTGGCGCGATCCCCCCTCCCTCATTTGTTGTTAAACTCACAAAAGCAAAGGGCAATGAAACTTCAGAAACTCAGTGAAACAATACACAACAATAAGCCCGGCTAAACCAATCAACTTCTACCCTCCATGGAAGGCGATGAGTCTGATTTTTACGGTAAGGTTGATTCTTCCAGCTAAAAGATTTACAGCCTCTGACAGGCATTTTCTAGGCGACGAGGATCAAATCAACCGTCTTGAAGGACGCGTAAAAGAGTTCGATGCAGCCAAATGGTGGAAAGATCCTATATTAGCGCGCGGGGCGTTCATCAAAACGCTGCCTGAGGATGATCCGTCAAAAGGGACTATAGCCAAGAATCTGAATTTCGTAAATCCCTTCGAGGGCGTCTCATATGCATGGCAGACACACGAGACGATCGACGCGTTTTTGGAGAGACTACCGCCATCCACTACCCAAGTGTCCTCTCTGGTCCCATGGATATATGTCTGCAACCCTCACAGCAATTTTACCATGCACAAAACCTCTTGGCAATACCAGTCAAGCGCGGGAAATGAGGATGAGGGGCCAGAAATGGAAGGGGCAGACTTACAGCGTGCTCAAGAAGGCGCTCTGGTGCGACTGCAGGCTTTGTATGACACCATCAAAAACGTAGACAGCGAGCGAAAGCCCCAGCCGTTCAAGACGAGGTTGTCCAATATTGAGAAGAGTGAGGCGGTGAAGAACATCCTGCAGTTGTCTCATTCTTGTCAAGTCCGCACCGGAAAGGTTTGTCAGCTTCCATCTAGATGAAGATAGGCACAATAAATGTACCATCTCCGTTAACCCCTGGCTTCAATAGTGGATGTTATTTGCAGAGTCCGAATCAATCGACAAATTTTGGAAGATCATAGCTCAGGCCACGCTTGACGACACTCTAGGCGTAGCAGCAAAGGTACAACTAAGCCCAGAGTCTAACTCTGCTCAGGGACGCACCGAGCGGCTGATATGTATTTACACACGCAATTTCCTTGACCAAGACGACGTCAAGCGGGTGCTTGCGAAGCTACGGGAACTGAAAGTCACACCAATGAAGCCGATATACTACAAACCAGGTAAGCTCTTTCGGCCGGTGGGTCTGTTATGTTGCCGCGACATCTACTAATAATCCAAGACATATTCACCTACTTGGGTATTGTTCATGGGAACAAATACGGGATCAAAGCATCGATATACTCTTCTAAAGACTTTCTATCAACAAAATAGAGTCTCTCTCATCAGTGGTTCTGGCGGGACACCCATTCTGTAGTTGGCCATGGTTTTGGAGTTTGCGGAACAGAATATATGTCTATTGGTTTATGCTGGAAAGAAGGTAGCAGGAAACAGCTTCATATCATGTCGAAAGGCGAATCCTCTTCCTGTAGGTCCATTGCGTCCATCAAAGCCCCATATGGATCCACCGACTTCAATAACAGGATTAGCCTATAGGCGCTATTGCCGTTGAGATAGTAGCGATGAAGTTTCTTAGAACGGATAAAGCCGAGGCGTTCATAGAGCTGAATGGCTGATTTATTGGTATCCTCGGTCTCTAGGACGATCTCATCGGCATCCCGATCGGCCATGGCGGCTATGGCCTGCTTGACTAGCGATGTAGCAATGCCTTGGCCTCTATATGCCGACTCGACAGCTAGCATGGCAATGTAGCCACGACGAGTGGGTGGTGACCGAGAGGAATGGACTTCAAGTTTGCAAATCACGACGCCTATCAGTGTTTCATCCTCTTCGTTCAAGGCCTAAGGAAAAGAGCGTCTTGTTAGCAGTGGCGTTGCGGGCTTTTATTACCGGATTGCTACAATGAGACACGCGAGGATCCAGCGCGAGTGAAAGGGTGAAAGAGCCTTCAAGAGCGACACAACGACATACCAGAAAACATAAATGGGCCCATTGACATAGAAAGTAGCGATAAACGTATATGCTATAGGGTTCACTGAGATCCTTGGCTATCAAAGCACGGATGTCGGGTAGGTACTTCTTCTCGAGCTCATGGCTGTACTGGACGTACTTGGGCATTATGGGAAAAGAAACGGGCGTCTGTGACTTTGACTCTGACATGAAACATGCCTGCAGGTTTTGGCAGTCAACGGCAGCCATCCTGATTGAAGGGCGATTCAAGGCGGAGGGGGGGGAGAGTGTGTTGGGGAGTTTATCCTGAAGAGGGGAGAGGAGCGCTCAGAAAGGGAGGAGTCAAGGGATGAAAAGACACGGAGTCGCTGCTTGTTATAAAAAGAGACAACCCCGCGGAAAATCAAGCGGGACAGTGACGGGAGAAGTTCGGGGAAGGATTCCGCTTGCAGTGGTAAGGTTTGTCCGGACGGGGGTAGTGGATTATGATGCGACAGAGCGGGTATGAGATATACAATGTATAGATGAGTGTGTGCAAGGCTGTGGAGACTCACAGCTGGATGCTTGGGACTTGGTGATGTACGTGAGTGGGTGCGTGAAGAAGACAACTAGATAAAACAAGGAGGGCAAAAATAAATGATGATGGATAAAGGACAAGCCAACATGAAATTTAAATAGCCGCTGATGATGGACGGCTGTATGATAAGCCATGTAAATTGAAGCGGTGGATAGATATTACACGTTACGTGGTACTGCTTCATGGTGGAGAAGAGTTCGTCATTTTTACTGTGGAGGACAATAACAATGGGAAGATTAGAGGGTGTTTCATGATTGGGCTTGGATCTTTAGCTTAAAATAGCGCCTTAATATGGAAGCTCAGGCTCTGTAAACATCGGCCATCGGGCATCCAAAGGCTTGATTTGACCTTCAACTCGTTATCTTAAAAGTCCTAGCTTTCGATTGTGTGTGCCTTAACCCTGAGTGTTACGTGAAGGAGGGGGAATAGGGTACGGTCAAGCCCGCCTAAAAATCGTGTCTTGCGTCGGGAGTACTACACAGTGTGCTATGTGCCGGGTGCTGCGTAGTGTGAACATTAATGGCCTTAACCTGGAAGTACGTATCATGTGACCTGGAAGGTAATTAACCCTAAATAGCTTACGTGCGTAATGATTAGCGTAAACATACAAGGTCAGACGCAGGGTAGAAGGAAGGAATTTTATATGAGCCCGCTATCTTCGGGTGTCGATCGGTATGTTTCTTAGTAACGGTGTAGAGCATGAAAGAGATCCAGCTATGAAACGGAATGGAGGGGGAGATGGAGATGGCTGAAGGTGAGGGAAGGGATGTGGTTTATCCAAAAGATGTTGATGGGCTGGCAATGGTTGCGTCATTGAAGAGTGAGGATTATGAAAGGTCAGCACTGGCGAGGGAAGGGTAGTGTGGAACATGGTAAGTCGGGCTGGTCATGAATTAAGAAAAGGTCAGGCTCAAGCTGAGCTCCATCAAGTATTGTGCTGTGTTTTTGTCCAAGACTTTACATAGAAAGCATTGTGACGTATGTGATGGCCTATGAGCACGATGGCTTCAAGTTATTCTCTGGGGGAAACACTCTATAATGTGTGCCCACCCGTAGTTATTCGAGGAAAAGGTGGAATTTGTATAGAAGAAAGGTTAGGAATAATACGACAGGCGATGGGCGCGAAGCACGCCCCCTATTTGCATGTAAGCCCGAAATGATGCACCAACTTTTACTTTCATTATACGGAGTGGCTACATAGCTTAGATGAGCTGAGGACGAAGAGAATTATTGAGACTGTCTTCTACAGATAGCAGGTCCCTCTTTTGTTACTTTTGCTTACACATTTTAGTATAATCCTACAATTTGGTCGCTTGTGGCACGTTGTTTTCAACCTGACCTCTCTACAGTGTCTAGACTGATGACACACACTTCATTTATTTAAAGTCTGCGAGCTCGCCCTCGAATCGAATAGCTTAGCTGAGGAAGGCAGCGCGCTGGCAGAGCTTGACGGTATAAAACACGATGTTGAAAACCGTAAGCTATTGTGACACCAAGCATACGATACGATACCACTTTATCATATACAGCTAACAATGAAATAACACCTCAAAGCCTGCTAAGATGTCTACATCAGATCGGCTACACCATTTTCCAGCTTGACTAGTACTCTGGCTGAGCTAGCTATCCCGCATCCTTGATCATGGTGTATAATACAATAGCTTCTGTATCGCCTACCCGGCCCGACCGTTAGCCTAGGTATATGCAGCACTTAAGGATACAAACGAGTTCTCAAATCCCCTACAATGAAAGCTTCGTACACCGGTCTCACTGCTCGATATATGGAAACGCGATGTTATTGGTAATGATATGAAGAGTGACTATGAACGTGATGGCAATTGTAGCAATCGGAGGATTTCTCGCCGCCCCTCTGAGAGATGGGTTTATGGCAGCCATGAACGAGTACTACTTCCATTTTGATTATCACGAGTTTCTCGCATTCACCTATCCTCTGTTTCCTTGAGAACTTCGGCTAGGCGTATTTTGAGTCCTCGGTAGGCACGTAGTTGTATATTTCAGAGCTCTAGACTAGGGTCGTCATATTCTAACAGTGACGGGATGTACGCTAGGGCGGGCATGTAGCCCCTGCTGTAATCATACATGATAGTAGTGTTTCACAGCAAGTACTTGTGATAACTTCGTATTAGTTATTATAAAATTTCACACGCTTGCTTTAAGAAAACAGAAGCCCTACTTGCATTTCAACTCTACTTCATACAATTTGCCAATTTCTTGTTTCCATCTCTTATCTTTCAATATCCGCATCACCTATAGCGGACATGCTACCGACAGATGTCCCAAAATCTAATACACACGATACAAAATAACGACGATGCTATCTGGAAGAGCGATGAAACTGACAACAGCAATCTAACTCGTGCAAAGTGTTTGTTTTCAGCCCACTAGAGCCCACACTCGGTAAGCTATGCCATTTACGAGCTTCAGACGAGATCACGAGCCAGTAGTGAAATCATCTAAACATAGCAAATTGCCCTTCAGAAATTCTTCGCGCCTAGTTACTATCTCTGGTTTCTTTTTTTCTCACATGACGATTATACTTTGCCTTCACGACATGTTATTACTAGCCGGCCCTTAGCAATGAATGTTTGCCTCTTCCTCTAGCGTCCTGGCTTTCGCCGTTTCTTGCTTCTTTCAGCTTAGGTAGAAAAAAGAATGCATGATATGAAGTTCTAACAGCTATATGGTGGTAGTCGACCTTCGCCCCTTTCCCGCCCTGGGTTTCTTACCGAATGTGAGGAGGCCAAGGTGTTTTTTCGTCTCCGCTGATAAGAAAAGTATCGCCAGTCTTTACTCAAATCATAGCCTTGGATCATGGTTTTGGCTCAAACATGTTTTCCATCGGAGCAACTTGTCGGGACGTTGAATAGTATTTTCTTCATATTGCGTAGGGGGAGGTAATAGCAAACACTCAAGTGTGACTCAATTTAGAAATGATACAGTTTGAGTCATACTCATAGACAATACAGCCTGAGTCACACTTAGAGTTGATACAACCTGAGTCACACTTGAAGATAATCCATCCTATGAGCCAAGATGCTATGCCAAAGATAATTTATTGACAACTCGAAAATGTTAGCCATCATTCATCAAAGTACACCACAAACTATTTAAAGAGCCATACAAAAGAATTGCCACTAGTAGTCTTCGACAACCCAGAAGATTAAAAGCCAGAGAACAAGAGAAATAGTGACTGGACCTAACTGCCATAGTTACACACCTGGTGGTGAAACTCAAGTGAGCTCAGCAGCAGAAGCAAAGGCTGTGCCTATGCCTGTGACAGCCTACCTTTCATTCAGTAGTACTACCATCATTACCATCTGGACGCCAGCCAAAATCCAGACTGCCCCATCCAAGCCCGAGTATCGTTTCGAACGAGTCATGTTCAGGGGAATAATACACCCAATCATCCCCCTCATCCACTAATTCCTCGCCAGATAACGCGTAACCGTCAAAGTCTTCTCCATCATATTCGAAAGGCGCAAATATTTGGAAATTATCGTCCGAGAATGTGAGGAACGGCACCTCCAGCTCCATTGATATGGAGTGCCGAAATGAATCAAACCCAATATGGGTTTCACGGCCGGGGTGAAGTGGGTCCTGACTTATGTGGGCCGGCTCTTGCGCGACGGGAGTCATCTCGAGGCTAGCATCAGCCAGGAGGCTTTCTGCAGAAGCCGAAAAGATGGACCACCACGCGTCCGACGCCGGATCAGAGGCAGCATCATGGATAGCAACATTGTTGACTTCCTGAGTTGGGATAATATAGTTAGCAAGAGTAATGTTATGATCTAGCAAAGGGTAGTTTCAAACGGACCTCTGCCATGTAGGAGGTGGCGGATGGGAAAAGGAAACTTGCAATGGCGGAGTAGGCGCCAGAAGATCCAGAGTCACTGACGCTGTTTCCAATGCAGTTTCCACGAGTAGCAGAGTTCGACGAGGCGGACTCAGTTGTGCGGTCCATTTTGAGAATTATAGAGTGGATGAGGTCGGGAGCAATAAAGGAATGATCAAGAAACGAAGCGATGGTTAATATATGTTTTGGGGATAAAATTATTTGGAGAAAAGGTGCTCCGGTATAGTGTGGATGGTGGTGGGCAGTGGTGAACTGAGAATGAGAAGAGAGAAAAAAGATGAAGGGGGTGGAAGGGGATTGGCCTCCTTTTTATACACGTTTTGGAGGCGTGAGGCGGGGGGGCGGGAGAGCAAAATGGGCATAGTCATAGTTGGTTTGTCCAAACGGAGTTTGCTTTGATTCGGTGGTAGTTGCCCATGTACCTCTGACTAATAACATGTTGGGGATTCAACATTACTGCAGGTTGTTGTTGTTGATGTTCAAAAAGGATGGTTGTCTGGCAACAAAGTAGGATGTTCTAAAAAGACTAAAATGGTAAATAACTCTCTTAGAAGCATGAATTGCAAGCTACAAATCGCTAAGCACTGTCTACGCTCTCTCGCAAATTGCGAAACCAACAATTCTTCAGTAATTTTCACGGAATTTGAGCGTGTTTTTCATGAATTGCTACTATGATCGTTACCAGCCACTTCTACATAGATAGGAAGGCAACATCTGTCCATTACGTAGAACCAACCACTTCTATATAGATAGGAAGGCAACTTCCACGTAGAAAGGAAGGCAACGTCTGCTCATTACGTAGAACCAGCTGCTTCCATATAGATTGGAAGGCAACTTCCACGTAGAAAGGAAGGCAAATTCTAGCCATTATCAGCCATTATCAGCCACTTCAAAATAGATAGGAAGGCAACTTCCCGCCATTACTAGAACCAGCCACTTCCACATGGATAGGTAGACAACTCCCACATAGATGGGTAGGCAACTTCCCCCTCACTCCTAGCATTTACCCTAAACAAAACAGTAACATCCCGAAAGCTAGAAGGTAGTATTAGCTTGTTTCTTACACTACACCTGATGCAGCAGCTTCCAAATTCTCAGATACCACGTGTACCTAGACCTTTCTACAAAATCCAATAAGCACATGAATATGACATACGTACGTGCCTGCTTCCTTCCGCGATTCAGGTAAAATAGAGTAAGATGAGACAAAAGAGCAAGTAGCAAATGGAGCCAAGTTTGTCACCAAAAGTAGCACGAAATCCCAAAGCCACCTATGCTTCAAGTCTAGAACGCGGGACATGACCTTGCTGGAAGTGTTCCAGAGACAAGCATATCAAAAGGCCACGATTAGATGAAGACTTTAATCGAAGTTCATGTCTGGATATTTTCCCTGAACTACAAAGTACACTTTTGGAAAAAGGCAAACTGGTGTACAGGTAGACGCCCAAGGCTTCTCTTGGACTTTTTCAAATTATGCCCTAGGTTCTGAATACTAGCCTAAAGAAGGAACCGAAAGGGCAAATTTCAACGTCATATTCCATTCATCTTCATTTTCGTCACTCCAGGCCAGCTTGTAAGTCATCAAAGAGCTTCCTAGACTTGAAAGGAGGATGTAATAGAGGATACGAATGTGATAAGACACCTATTCATATTATCCCTTACTTGTCAAATAGGTTTGATCAAGTCTGTTGTGCTAGAAAAAAGGCAAATACAGCATTCTTAGCACTCGTCAGCCAAAAGAAAAGTTTATACTTTTATCCTTTAGTGTAGCAGTGTATACTTATGGTGATATGACATCACGTACACCTGCCCAGATCTTTGCCATTCTTAGAAGCTTGGGCGCATATCTGAGGGAAAATACATTCATGAATGCCTTTTTCTTACGTCAATGCCGACTAGTGCAATTTTAGTGTTAAGCATGGCTGAAAACGGAAGCAGGGCACAACCGCCATCCTTGTTACCGCTTTTTCCGCCTTGAAATCTCAGAGGGGTATGAATAGTAACTTCCCGTCAATGCCGCAATCAAAACTATTGGGGGGGGCAGGCGACGGGCCTTCGGCCTCAGGGGGGCGAGGTAAATGCTTACTATCTAACGAACAACCTTCACGCACTTTTCTCTACAAGATAATCGATCAGCATCACTTTTTAGTGTTATATTCATTGAAAAGGATTTTTGAATGCAGGTAGGTACAATTCAGCTAACTGCGTTCCTACTAAAAGACAAGGTAATGGGAGCTCAATCTATGCTACTTCTCTGTATCTTACCTTACACCTGACCTAGCCCTCGCTAAATGGGACATGTAATCTTTTAGAGCCCCGGATACTATATACAAGGATGGCATGTCTAGTCTTATGGGCATGGTAGGCTTGATCTTACAGCTCAGCTCTAAACGGTCTTTGAGTAAGATGAAAGAGCAACAGCAATCTTGTGGTCATCCCGTACTAGGTATAGGCTATTCATGCATGATTTGATGTAAAGCTTCATCCAGCACATCTCAAGTTACTTTTCATGCTAATGGTATGATTTCATCACTGGGATGCTGCTGTAAGCTTTGAAATCGCTTTACTAGTGTTCTCTAGACAGCCTTATCTTCAGACCATAGCTTCAATAGATGGTCCGTTTGAATACTTCACAGTACTAAATATCCAGCTTCCAAAAATCCCACGATCGGCAAGCTCCTTTGAGTTCCACTCCAACTTAGATCCTGTTATGTTGTGGAGGCTGAGGAGCTACCACCCGTGTAACATTATACTCAGTTCAGTAGGGTTATATACCCTATCCTCTTATTTACTTTGTTTTGCCCAGCTCTTTCATTTGTTTTCAGTCCTTCTTCTCAGAATCAATAGCTACCAAATTTTATCAATCCAATCCCATTAACTCGCTCCCTTTCAATCATAATTTCCACAACATTGTTTCCTTGTTTTGTTGGTTAAAATTGACCTATCTCATTATACCATGGGAATATTACAACGCCCGGCTGTCGAGCAGACTGTGCGTTCCACCGCTCCGGCCCAGGCTTGTTCCCCCCGAACGGCAGCTAATCGGCAGTAAGACCTCTTCTGTTTTGACTCAAAGTTCGCTCTAGATATTGATTAATGTTGCCCAAAGTCTTTCTAGCCTTATACATAATATGACGCTCCATACAACGGCGGACGCCCCTACTTCCTACTGTGTTTAGTTGTCAGAATGGGAATCGAGGCGCCGTCAAACTCAGACACAGCGGTTGGCGTCGCTGGAACGCTCCCAGCAATCCACACCGACCTTGAAGTCTGCAGAAGAAAATAACGGCGAATGGTGTCAAAGCTTTCTGGATGAGCAGTCCGTCGCCTCAAATCCATGCGTCAGTGATGTCTGTCGGTTGAAGTCATTCATGGATCTCTTGACAAGCAGTCAGATAGAGAAACTTGTTTATAAGGAGTCGGAGCCCACACTGTCCATAGCTCATGATGCTACTCATGACTATGTTGCCCGACCCGAGAGCCAAGCCGCATTTCTGAAAAGTCTCAACCTCGACCTCGACCTGGACCTCGACCTTGACTTGGACCTCGACCTTGACCTAGACCTTGACCTAGACCTTGACCTTGACCTAGACCTAGACCTAGATCTTAACCTCAATCTCAATGATTGTTGCGATTTGGACTGCGGAGATATGCCCGATACCTGTAAGAAGGACCAACAGATATTTGGCCTCGCTAATGACTACGAAATAGAATCCATTCTCTCTGAATCATGCTATGGTAGCATACTATTTTACGCATCGTCAGAGAGCGACTCTGGGAGCCAGGCAGATAATGGATCGGTTCTAGACGCTTGCTCCGATGATCTGTGTAAAGACTTGGCCCAGGACGAAGATTCAGGTCATATTGAGGAAACTGAAAATGACGAAGATGCTTCGGATCTGGAGAACTGTCTAGAAAGTGAATTATCTGACCTCACTCAAGGAACAATTTCTACTTTGCCACGACGCCCTGGCCCCACCAGCTTCGGCGTATCCTCGGAGAACTCACAGCCAAGCTTCGTGGCGGCAAGTGGCGAGGCCTCGGACATTGAGACTGCCACTGATTGCAGCCATCGAGCAGAAAAGTCCCAGGCAAAAAATAGCACAATTGAGCCAGCCCAACCTGACCCTTGGTCATCTGCCAAGCTCCTTGTCCAGGTAGAAATATCTCCACCCAAGCGTTCGGTGGCTCAACCCATTCTAGAATCTCCCACCAAAAGAGCTGCACCTTGCTTGACGTCAGTTCTCAGTCCCTCTAGACAACCATATGCGTCTAGACCTGGACAACCCCGGCGACAAACATCCTATGCCTCCGCGCTCATTTCTGGCACAGTCAAAAGCCCACCACTATCCCATGAGGACAAACGTCCAATGGTGCCCTTGAAAAAGCCATTAGCACCTCAGTCGCCAAGAAAGAACAGCTCCCAGATTAGAAAGACGTCATCATCGGAATAGTGCACGGTAATGAGTCGCAAAAGAGGCACTCATGTGAAAAGGCTGGTGTAGAATGAGGGTGGAGGGAGCTAGGACCTAATCGAGAGAACGCAGGGTGGCTGGCTAGTAGCATTTAATCCAGACAGAATATTGCATAACTGGAAACATAGTTACAGGTGTTATGGTGGTGATGTCATCCTAAAGACAAAAGTGTGGCACTCAGCCACAGCCGCGCCACATGAGTCCTTATCTTATCAGCTCATTAGGAGTACCGGAACAGCGATTTATTCTTGAGCTCCATGAAGCATCACGCATATTTATATCCATGCTTAGGTACTGATATTCCCATCTCGAATCTAGAATGGACTGTATTGATGATTCCCGATACCGCTCTTCAACGCAGTTTCAGCTTTGGTCGTTTTCTAAGGCTAAGCTGCGCGATCTGCGCACCAAATCCAATGAAATCGCCAAAGCCCACATTGCCTCACGATTAGCAGGTGAAGTTGAGGGTCCGATTGACTTTCTTAGTGTCGATGAAGAAGCGGATATACTGAAGCTTTTCATCGTTGAGCTTCTGCGGGCTGCCGAGTTTTGTGAGCTGCCAGCAGAAATCAGAGCTACAGCTGCTGTTTTCATGCGCAGGTTCTACGTCACGAACTCGGTCATGATGTATCCCCCCCCCAACCTACTCAAAACTTGCCTATTTTTTGGCTCTAAAACGGAGGGATATTACACACGCTTGTCCAAGTGAGTTGATATCTATGGACTTCTGCAGGCACATGCTAGGTCTTAAACTTACAGACTTCTTGTATAGGTTTTCTGAAAAGTTCCCAAACACCTCGCCAGAGGAGATTGTAGCGGGGGAGTTCCTATTGTGTCAAGGTATTCGATTTGCTTTTGATGTGCGGCATCCATTCCGTGCTTTGGAAGGCGCTATCCTTGAGCTGCGTCGCGCGTATCCGGCAGATGTAAGTGCACACAGCGGTAACAGTAATGATGTAAGGTCACCCAAGCTCAGCCATCTGCTAACTAATCAACGATCTGCCGGGCTTTGCCGATCATAGGACATTCGAATTGAAGAAGCCCATCACAGAGCTCGCGAAATCCTCAAAGTTAGCCCCCTCGTTACCGATGCGTACTTCCACTATACTCCTAGTCAAATTATGCTAGCTGCTCTTGCCATTGCCGACCAAGAGCTTGTTGACCGCATCTTCGATTTGATTGCAAATGCTGCAGGGCCAAATGCCAGCGCCGATGACAATGAGGTTGCGAAGCAGAAAATCTACGAAACAATAATTGCGTGTCAAGCCCTACTGGCAACAGAGCTTCCGGACCGTATGAATACATATTGGGGGACAAGTGAATGCAACAAAGCGCTGCGTCCGCTACAGAAGAAGCTTCGCAAGTGCAGAGATCCAGACCGCATCGATTTAGTCAAGCTCCAAAAGGCTAGACGCGAGCTATCAACTAGGGTCGAGAAGGAGGATGACAAGGCTCGTGAGGCAAAGCGGCGAAAAGTCAGCACCGAAGATCCATTTGGCCCGCCATTGTAAATCTATAATTCAAGGCGGTAGAAGGATGCTCTTGTCAATATTGACGTTGACTGGGTGAACGGTACAGATTGGACAAGGCATATGTGCTAGTCATATATGGTGTCCTCTGTATTTGATCAGGTGGAGAGCAAGTGATGAACTTGAGGCATATATAGCCGAAGTTGAAGAGAGGCTTCTGTGCGATAGGATTCATCTTCCATGCTTGATTTTCCTCAACAGGCTTGGTTCCTGCAGGTTGTTGCATATCATGGTGTGGTATTCCTTTTCTGGTGGCCTCAACTTACGTGCCGCTTTCGGAGACAATATGCGCTAAGTCACGGAGAGAATAGGGTAACGGAATCGGACGAGGTGTACTTTCCATTGAAGCTCAAGCTTGAATATTCAGAACCACATGACATGATGGTGGAAACAGAAGATAGTATAATGTGTCGATTTTATGTACACGGGCCTTGCTAGACATGTCTGAGCGCATTTTAAATCCAGGTCAAGGAAAGGGAGACTGCTTAGAGAGGCAGAAAAGTCCGTGCCGTGCATACACAGAGTCTGATCAACTGGTTGCATCTTGGGTATTGACGGTAATTGTTATCTGATCTGATAAGATCTTAGATATCACGAGCATCCTTACTAGACGTGGTGGGGGCTGTAATTAGAGACCTGTGCCGCGAAAATGGCGATCGGTCGGTCTAGAACCAACGGTGTTTTGGCCAACTCCGAGTAATTTCGACGAAAATGAGGTAGTCGGCGGGACGGAACATGCATACCGGACACTTAAGGTCTTTACACATCGTACCTTGGCTTACGTGCGGTCCCTAGCGCCCAAAAAGAAGTGAAAAGCCGCTTTGAAGGCCCAGGGATGTGCATGATGCCTTCTACTTACTGTTTGTGCTAGTACTTACAGTGTGTATTATGTAGTAGCCATCAGCTAATACCTGTTGTATGTGATGCATGGGGCAGTGGCTACAAAGCCAGAGAAAAACTCAATAGATTGAGGAGGATGGGCGTCGAAAGCTATAGTCTTCCTTCCCGTCCCTGTAGGTGGAGCCAAGCTAGACATGTTACGTTGAGTGTCACGCGGTCAGCTTTTGGGCTTATGGCAGAAAATAAAAGTGGGTAGCAGTAGTAGCAATGGTACGACAGTATGGAGCTTTGCCCTTCTCCCCTCAATTTACGAAAACTGTCCAAGTACGCCGATGACGGGATTTCACGGGCGAAAGCAATCGTTATTAGCTGATCCGGCCAGCGTATTTCGCGGTCTTTGCTTCGCGCACAGTTATAAGTAAATATACCTTGGTGCGTGAGACTTGCAATTGCAAAGCGCACCGGAAACTTCCGGCTTTGTGTACATGAGTATGGGAATGTCACTACGACTGGCTCTGCATTCCTATATTCCAAGCTGCAAGGTCGTAGCATTGAGTAAAGTAAGCATTATTCTGTAGTCTTCATGATCGCCGTACTTTCGACCGAGGGCTCTTAGTGCCAAGAAAAAGTCGAGTCAGTTATTACGGTTGCAATGTAGCGCAACTACTTCTTTTTTTCGGCTATAGTGCGGGAAAGAGGAAGAAGGGACTCTTTCCCCATTCTGAAGTTGTACGTGCCTTCCTGTTTTCCGGCCGAGGTCTTGCGCGAGACCGTGCTTGAGAACAGGTTTAATTTCTAGCTTTGTTTCTTCCCCTTTATTTTCTCTTTCGAAAACGGATAATAGTCTGTTTGCTTGCTCTTTCACACTAAGCCCTTTGTGGGACCCTTGACTTTGGCTTTTTTTGGAGTCTGTTGGGGTTGACAATAGAAAGAAAAAAAAACAATGCACATTGAGATGGCTAGTTAAGAGGGACAGGCACTTATGGCAGTGACCGAAGGCGCTACATGCAAAAGGACAGGTCGGGAAGATCTCGGTATTCTAAATCATGTGACGTGTGACGTGTGAGCAAACTCAGAAGAAGGTGAGGCTCAGGTAAGAGAGAAGATGGAGATTAGCAAGGGACACAGGACAACAAACCCGAGGAGAAAAGGAACAGTCTAGGGGGATAGGATTGGAGACAACCACGTATGTACTCATTACACAGCCTGTTGAAGTGTGTGAGCTTTTCACTTTGCATCACTTATTCGAATGAAAGACAGTAGCACTCACAGGAATTGCCCCAGTTTCAAGTGCAGCTTTTGCATATCGCGGCCGTCTTTCGGAAAGGCAAATACCTTTGAGACTTTGTTGTAGTAAGACGCCATGCGCAAGTAAAATATGACTGCAAAGGGCGCAACACAGAAGGGTCTCGTGACGGCTCAGTAAACAGCGAAGCCCGAAACTTTACATCAGGCCTTTTTAAGTACGTCCTCTATATAGCTGGATAACTGCGTTGTGTTGCCGTTTTAGATTATTGCTCCACATCCCAGCCGGCAACTACTGATCTGGGCTGAGGGAGACAACTACTTCTCAAGGGTGGGGGCATTGGCTTCCTTAACAGGAAGAGTAGTTGCCTGTTTAGGATTTTGGGGATGTTAGTGTAGTTTTCCTGAAGCTTGCTGGCCCGGCTGACTCCACAACATGTCCCCCCCCCCCTCAGCTTGTTGCTGTTGTTGTTGGATGCCTGGGCCTTCTCTTTATGTTGGATAGGTCACGATTTAAAAGCTGGGCATTGCCCGTTTCCGTATGGGTAGTTCATTCACTCAGCTATTGATTGTTCATTATTATTTTTTATAGCGCCCTTTGCCTCCCTTTCTTTCCTTCTTCTTTATCGTTCCACATCTTAATTCTATGTAAGCCCCCAATTGGTGCTAGTCTTGGCGTCGATGTCACAATGCAGCACCTCTCTAGCAATTGTTCGGACTTGTAGCTAACTACCAATGTTTTCACTGTCTGCAGATTTACTCCTCCTCGCAACAATACGCGATGGCCTCTCCTGTTGCTTCAGCCGCTTTGCGGGCTCGGGTGGCACGCCCTTCCTATCTCAAGAAGCTTGCAGCTGCCGACTCCTTATTGTCGCACTTTCCCAACGGAGCATATATAGGCTGGTCCGGATTTACGGGCGTGGGATATCCCAAGTATGCATACCTTGTTCACATCTCTCAATCTTGTCGCCACTCCTCTCTAACATTTATCGTCGTATCATAGAAAGGTCCCTACTGCCATGGCAGACTACGTCGAAGCGAATAACCTTCAGGGCAAAATGAAGTATTCCCTTTTTGTTGGCGCTTCTGCTGGTGGCGACACAGAACCTCGGTGGGCTGCTCTGGACATGATAAATCGTCGATCGCCGCATCAGGTTGGCAAGGAAATCTCCAAGGGCATCAACGAAGGCCGCATTAACTTCTTCGATAAACACCTGTCCATGTTCCCCTCTGACTTGACTCACGGCTGGTATACGAAGGACAGACCAAGCGGCAAACTAGATGTCGCAGTTATCGAGGCATCTGCTATCTTGGAGGACGGCTCCATTGTTCCTGGTGGCTCTATTGGTGCTTCACCCGAACTGGTGCACATGGCGGATAAAGTCATCATTGAAGTCAATACTGCCATTCCCTCCTTTGAGGGGCTCCACGACATCACAATGCCAGAGAAAATCGCCAAGCCGTATTTGATCACACGCTGCCAAGACCGCATCGGGACAACCTCTATCCCCGTGGACCCTGAAAAGGTCGTTGCGATTGTTGAATGCTCGCAGCTAGACAAGACCGGCCCCAATACGCCAGCTGATGAGAATTCTAAAAGAATTGCTGATCATCTGGTCGAGTTTTTCGAGCACGAAGTTTCCCAAGGCCGCCTTGGCCACAGTCTACTTCCACTCCAATCTGGCATTGGCAACGTAGCTAACGCCATTGTCGGCGGTCTGCAGGAATCCAAGTTTAGAAACCTGACGGTGTGGACCGAGGTTATCCAGGATACTTTCCTAGATCTATTTGACAGCGGACATCTGGACTTTGCCACCGCTACTTCCGTTCGGTTCTCTCCCGATGGCTTCAAACGCTTCTATGACAATTGGGACACGTACCAAAGCAAGATCCTACTGCGCAACCAGCAGGTATCTAACTCGCCTGAGATCATCAAGCGCTTGGGTGTCATCGCCATGAACACACCTGTTGAAGTGGATATTTACGCCCATGCCAACTCGACCTGTGTTAATGGATCCCGCATGCTAAATGGTCTTGGTGGATCTGCGGACTTCCTACGCAACGCCCGCTACTCCATTATGCATACACCCTCATCCCGGCCATCCAAAACGGATCCTCATGGAATTTCATGCATCGTGCCCATGTGCACTCATGTGGACCAAACAGAACATGATCTTGACATCGTAGTCACTGAACAGGGCCTGGCGGATGTTCGTGGTCTATCTCCACGCGAGCGCGCTCGTGTGATCATCAGCAAGTGCGCCCATCCTGTATACCAGCCCATACTTAAGCACTACTTTGAAAAGGCCGAGTATGAGTGTCTGCGCAAGGGGATGGGCCACGAGCCTCACCTGCTCTTCAACAGCTTTGATTTACACAAGGCTCTAATCGAACAGGGCAGTATGGCTAAGGTAGCTGGCTTCTAGGGCCTTTTTGCCTTATCGCCGGATTTAGCGGTGTTGCAACGGGAGGAAAGCTCCATCGCATTAATACCGGTAAAGACCGAGTCCCCCCATCTTGTACCCCAATTCCCCAACTTTGCATTTTCCGAACTCCGAATCCAGGCTATATCTCGGAGGTTTTCATTGTCTTATTTTGGGCTGGTTGTTTGCTTGCTTTGTTTCCGTCGTCCAATCTTCTTGCTTCTTTTTTTAAAGAAGCTTCTTTTGAATACGCATGTGTTGTAGTTAGTCATGTTCACGACCCCTTTTTTGGTGTCGCTTGGGACTTAGTTAGCAATGGAGTCAGTGGGTTTGCATTGGGCATAAATAATGCCCCGTACATAAAATAATACAGCGATAATATGATAGATTACAGTGGGCTGACAAACGTGACGATGCACTCTCCCGACCTTCGCGACCACGTCGTGTTTTTCACTTTCCAACTAAGCAAGTTGATTTAATTTACTAGCTAATAAACCTACAAATTAAGCCAAGAGCGAATAGATTTATGCTTGGCAGGGAGAAACCTGGCCCGAAAAGTGCGTGGTGCAGACAGGAGGTTCCGGTCATGCGGGGGTGGATCGTCACTCTTGTCACCCCACTGTACTTCCCGGCAAGCCTGTATTCAAAAACTCAGCATAGTATTAAAAGACACCTTAGTCAGCTTCCCTTGGACTACTGCCAGTGGAGTAGCCTCTCTAGGTAGTGCATGTCTCAGGCGGCGTTGCGTTAGTTCCCCATGTAGCGATATGAAGATGAAGTCTCAGCCACACTGTGGCACCGCGACGTGACACGCACTAATACGAATCCTGTAGACAGAACAATGGAAATTCCCTGGTACAATATCACCACATGTTGTGAGCCTTCAC
This sequence comes from Ceratocystis variospora, assembly GCA_038407165.1. Lineage (NCBI taxonomy): Eukaryota > Fungi > Ascomycota > Sordariomycetes > Microascales > Ceratocystidaceae > Ceratocystis > Ceratocystis variospora. The sequence continues at coordinate 19,590 of JAXHKN010000114.1, forward strand.
CGATTTAGGCACCTTTCATTTTCAGATATACCATCTGCTTTAAAAAGCATCAACAGTGCAAAATTCATCTTTCAACAATCATCTTTACCTTTCAGTCATGTCCATCAAGAATATTGTCCCTCTAGATCAGCATTAGTCTGGCTATGATTGCAGCATCCTAGAGATGGTTGTCGGACTACGAGATCCAGACAGAACCCTCGGATGTCGAGAACGCCATTCTCGGGGCTACGCTCCCTCTGCGCAACCCTTCCAAGTAAGCTTTGGTCTGATACATTGCATGGTGACCTATACACTCTGAACAGGACAGCAAATTCCGTGGCCATCCCAGGACCTCGCCGTATCAGGTACTTGAAGGCAAACTACCGGATATCAGTCACCTTCATCCTATCGGTTGCCATGCATTGTGGCCGGCGAAGGTGAAGAAGAGGAACAAGATCGAACCGAAAGCCGTGTCCGGCATTCTTGGCGGGTTTCATTCCTCAAACCCCTACTATATCCTAGAATATGGACTCAATAAACAAGTCATCTCTCGACGTGACGCTACGTTTGTAGAAGGCGAGTTTCTACTCAAGTTGCAAGTTAGGGCTCTAAGAATTTAACCTGAACTCTTTGCCTCCCAAGCGCTGTTCAGTCCGGAGAAGGACGAATGGCTCAAGTCAATGCGTATGGAGGCTCGGAGTCTTGAATTATACAGCTCGTGGGATGTGGTTCCAGCGCACTCAGCTCCGCGCAGGCCAATGAACAGCAAATAGGTCGTGCAAAGGAAAGACGATGGGACGTTCAAAGCAAGATGGTGTGCTTGCGGCTATGGTAAAGAAGTACACACAGATGAAAGCGGTGGGGGCCTGAACGGTGTATCCCTTAGGATGATTTTCGCTCTCGTGGCATTGCGTGATCTTGTGTGCCATCATATAGACGTCAAGTCTGTATTCGTCAGCGCAGGCCTAGACAAGATGATGTACATAAAACCACCTGCGCACATGGACTATGTCGATGACATGCTTGTGCTGCCGAAAGAAGCAAGCAAACAGGGTTTTTCAAATACCGAACCCAGCTGTTTTATATCATGCAAAAAATAACGATACAATGTCGCTCCGTATCACCGAGAGTCATACCGCAGTTCTTAAATTTTTTACCAACATTCTCACAGAGGACTACAAGTGGTATCATGGATGGGATAACCAGTCTGTCTCGCACCCTTCAACTCCCAGACCTTGGCCCTATGTCTTCATTTTTGGAGATCGAAGTTGGCCATTCTCCTATAGCCTTGAGCATAAGTCAGAAACCGAGGATTGAAAAGCTGGCTGAGAAGATTAACCTCTCTAACTTTCGAGGCTCGCTGCTACTGATCAGCAATGATACTCTGATAGACTAGGAATGTGAGCTGCTCTCGGGGAGGGGCCATGATCTGTATCGAAGTATTTTCGTGTCACTGTTGCGCATTTCTCTCTTTTCATGCCTTGGCATATCTTATCTGATAATGAGACTTACCTCGAGAACGCATAATCCTACACAGTGCTGTTTGTAGGCACTCAAGCAGTGCCTGTGACACCGACACAGGTCAAAGGACTATACTCTTTAAAGACATATTTCAGGTTGAGAAGGCGGAGCCGACTGAGACACAAATGGACAACCAGGGTGCCTTGGCAGTGGCTGATGATTCTACGGTGTCCACACGAAATCGTCACTTACTTATCAAGCAGACACCTCTCAGGAAGGCTATTCAAGCAGTTCTAGCGAGAAAGGCAGTATCAAAGCTTGCTTAAAGTCGATTAACATGACATTTTTCAAACCATCCACCAAGAAGTTCGCATCCCGAACATCAGTATGCACAACGTTGAGGGTATGAAGTTTCGAGACCGCATTGGTGACTTGTTGACACATGGTGACTCGAGTTTCCTTGTCCAATTCGTTACCTTGCTTCTTTGTCCTTTCCTCCAAAATCGATACAAATCCCTTTCCTCCCTATGAAAGAAGAATCAGGTGAACAAGGTCAATGCCAAAGTCCAAGGACTTCCCTGTATTAAGGTATCCCAGGTCCGCAGGCCCTAGGCATACAGGAATATAGTGTCTCTGAATCGACTTCAACAATCAATCCACATTCTCCTCGCGCCTCAGCTTTTTGATCATCCGCTCAATTGTCGCTATTGCTACAAAGGTAGAGCCATATCCAATAAGCGTTAGGCGGCACAGCGCACCGGAGAATGCTGCAAGGTCCAGGGATGTACAGCCTTGAACAACAGTACGGCCGGTCTGTGGGTGTAAAAGAGAAAGCCGAGTAATGTGATCTATTGGGTGTAAGCGTACAGGCTCATATGTGTAGTTATCCCTACCGTATTGCTCGCCCCCTTCGCTCTCTGTCAACTCCATCTTGCCGAGTTGTTGCCAGTGAAGATGGTGGGAATAGTTAGGGCAGTAGGGGTCTATTTTAGTCCTATTAACAAGTCCGGCGAGGCATTTTCCACTGCAATACAGAGATGTAACGGCTTTGCCAAGCTTGGCCCGCCTTCCCTGGTCTTGTGTCCGACTTTGCCCTTACTTTACGCAGTTCCTCCGGTGGTAGATGTCGTGTTACTATGGACCACTTGCCGAGCACTAGAAGCTGTTGTGTTTTGTGGCGCAAGATCGTCACCCCTATCATTATCGGATGGTGAGCTATCACCCCGTTGCGTAAAGCTTTAGCAATTGTAACCGGAGATTATTCTTCTTTTGCGAGGAATGGTGGAGGTAGTGAATGCCGTTGGTTCCTGTTTTGCAACAAGTAATGTAAGGGTCACGGTCGACAAGTTTCTGCGGGCTAGGCCTGAAATTAGAGTCGCGGGTTCTATTGCGCTCATCGCTTCCATCACTGTCACTGCCTGAAGACCCTGCTGCTTCAGAATTAGTCCGCCAAGTAGGAGGCTTCCTATACGTACCTCGTCCCCTCAAACCAGGCATCGAAAGATTGATCCTTGAGCGGAGTAGGAGGCTACTTGTAGCGGCAAGAACTCGCCGAGCCAGCCTCAGGGATGCTGTGTAGCTGCTCTACTACTTTCTCCAAGGGGCTTCAAGGTGCGCTGTCTAAAAAGCTGCGAAGCTAGATTTAGAGTATATGGTCATGGAAGAGGTGATGCCACTTACACCCTTATGCTTGATTAAGAAAAAAGGCATGCCCCGAACAATAAAATCTCGGCCCTTGTTCAACATTTCAAGTTTCATGGCCAGAAATCCGAGCCATTGCTGGAGGTAGTGGGGACAAAGTCGACCTGGTGGCTTAGTGGTGCTGTAGGAGGAGGTATAGGGATTGGTTAAGAGCTTATGGAAAGACGCCGAACATTTGTAAGCGTAAAATTATGTAGTCTGGTTTATTGACTCTGCTTTGTCGACCCGTTGTTTTACGATGGGGACCTGTTCTTTTTGGGCTTCGAGGGTCGGTCGAAGCCGGCGGATTTCCTTCTCTAGAGACATGGAACCTCCGTTGCTTGCCATAATATGCGATGTCAAAAGTGAGACTGTCACAACTAACCTGAAACGAAATTACTAGCTTCATCAATGAACTACGGTGGACATAAAATATATTCAAATCAAAAGTCAATGATGAATGTCCAGGGTTTGTTGACGAGAGGGTTGGAGCGTTTGATGGGTGCTGATGTTTGCTGAGGAGAACTGTCCTTTTCGGGGATTCGGAAAACTACCGGATAAATACGCCGTTTGTGCTTGCTTACCATAGCAACTTGATGTCGCGGAATTAACAAGTTTTGGAACAAAATGATAACTAGACTCTAACTAAAAACAGCTATGGGTAAGTGCGCAACACCGGGTGTGTATCGCGCAGTAGAATTTGATCATGTAACTAGATATTACACAAAATAATTCAATGTACAACATAAACATAGCATATCCATGTCTGACACTTTTCGTACAATAGATCTTTCTTAGTGTATTTCTTCTATCAATTAAACCTTAATCCTCCAATTATTTTTCCTTCTATGGTTCATCTCCAGACATCATCATTGCTTTTGCATTGTACTAGTAGGAGTAGGGTGTCAACCCTTTCGTGGGTACTCAGCCACAGGAGGCGTGGGTGTTGGTTTTGAAGAAGTGGGGCATGTGTGTGTGTGTGTGGAGTGCGCCACGCATCACTTTGTAACCAAGTGAATCTTAACGCTTAATGTAATCCAACATCTAAACATACGCAATTTCTGAATCTTAAGCTCATCAAAATAATGCAAAACTCAGAGCCGAAAAGATATTAGTATCTGTGGAATTTCTAAGGCGAAGATACATCGCTGGGAACATGATATTCAATCTTTAGGCGGCGCAATCCTTAAATCACGATACAGAGGAGAAAAAAAAGAATGTTGTATTCATTCTCGACCCGAATTCGCGGGGGCGTCTACCCTCGCAGCTAAGTGATGTCAAAGCAATGACTAACCGACTACTTTCTGATCGCAAAATGCCACCTGGCGTTTGGCTTCCAGCTTCCAGCTTCTAACCTCCTCGAGTGATATTCGGAGCTTGAGGCTCAGTCGACGTTAAGTATATTCAAATTAAATCAGCGCTTGAGACGCGCTTTTCTTTTGTAAACGTCACTGTTACATAGCTAAATGCGAAGGTCCGGCCATTAAGAATGGCTTTAACATAGCTGTCATTGCAACTGAGATAGTCTTAGCAGGTTCGGGAAAGCGATAAACGTCCGAATCAGTACAGCTAGGAATCCGTGAATAGACCACAGCCACCCACACGATCAATACCGAAGGCCGGCCAATTGGACTCTTGCGACGACGCAAAAAGGCTAGAAAAGCAATGAGGCAGATCTCGAGTGACTCACGAATTTTAATCAACATATCAAAGGGCAATTAGGGTACTGTTATTGTCCCGTGAGCCTTGATAGTCATAGGAGTGACCACTCAAAAGGCTTTGTTGGGTATTACGGAGATAACCGCATAATTACGCTTTGTATTCCGCCTTTCCGCCTTTCCGCCTATCCGCCTTATTTGTCTTGCCAACTTCGATATCGGCTTGGAAAGGCACATGGCCGACAAATCGAGCATGCAATACAGTACTAAATGACCCAAGCTTTCGAGACCATAGTCTTCCTAGCATTTCGAGCGGCCGATAAAGCAACCATGACAAATAACAGCATTAAGGGAGAAAGCTCATAATGAGGCTGGCATCCCCCCACCCTTGGGCTTTAACGACACCAAAAACGGAGCTTGAGGCCAGTTAGCAGTCTGTATGTCTCGGAGCATGAGTCCCATCCCCTCTCCCCCACCCCCATAATCAATTATTGAGGCGCTTAAGCCACTTTCAAGCGGAGCAAAGGCAAAAATGCGTCAGGATGCTCTGTTGTAAGCCGAGGTCTAGACTATTCGGCAGGAGAAACATACTCTAGGCAAAACGCACAGAGCACAAGAAACTAAGACAATATAGCCGTAGACTCAGGAAGGTATCACATTGATTAGAAGGATTGAGAACTTGATGGTAACCGAGATGTGAAGGAGTGGCGGTCCAGGAGGGTCAGCGCTGGCGGGCAAGAGCAAAACGCTGTAAAATAATCACTCAGGGACCTGAAAGGGAGTTATTAGAGTGGTTGGAATAGCTAATACCGGTCAGTTTCGATACGTGGTGTGCTATCTTACGTGTTTATTCAAGCCCCTGTGTTGACGGCTGGCAAAAGCGCACCGTATGCTTGCTCATCACAAACGTTAGTAAATGGTGATTACTTGTGCGTTAATCTCAAAGCTGCTTGGATAGTTTACAGTGAAACCAGCGTTCAGCTCAGGTCTACATATCATATTTTGAGCCTTGGTACAGCGCGACATACTAGAGTGTAGTAAGCAAGATGATTGAACTGGTCTTGATCAACCCAAATCTTACTGGTTAACTAGCTGCCTGAACGCCTGTTCATAAGAGAAATGTCATTATTATTATGACGGGTACATAGGTACCTCTCACTTGCTCGACATCTGAGCTGGCAAGCAATCAAGGCTCGGGCAAGGATTTCACTACAGGGGTGTGTATCTTTCGATTGGGAGCTATGATCCTGCATGCGCCTGTAGATGGCGAGGCCCAAGTACATCATTTGGGGCATTTTTGCCTGGAAAGCTCTTGCTAAATCAAAGTACCGTTAGCATTAGCCCTGGAAAGACTCAAGGGACTGCTCCATTTCCCCAGCGCTTGCGGTAACAAGATTTCTATGCCGACTGATGCCTCTTGAATATGATGTTGCGATTACGGAGACTAAGTTTTGTCCTTGATTTAGGTACATGTCAACTCTACGCTCCACCTCCTGGTAAAACAATAGATTAGTCTGTGTAGCACAGATGTGGGTGGCCCTGCTCATCTGATCATCCCGTGTCGCTTGGCAAAGGAAAAATAAAGAGTGACGGGGGCTAATCTGACCTTGATTGGCTCAACCCTGGTCCCTTGGCGCCGCGTTGCCCTTGTCTTCGCTTGCCCAACGGAACCTGGTGTTTCTCTTCGTTTTGGAACTTTTGAAAATACTCATGTACAAGTCCGTAGATAAGGATTTCGCAGTGCTGCCTATCTTGTCTCTGATATTTCATTGCTTGCATGGTGATTATTAACAGATTGTCCCGATAGGCCCGGTCTATCTACATTACATCACACCTCTGAACGGATCCTTCGTAGGCGTTTTATCCGAACCTTGAGTATAACGAGAGCTTTTTGCGGACTCCTGCATCATTCGCATCAAGAGCTGAATAGGACCTTTTGAACTACCCTGTATCACATTTCATAGCCCTTTGAGTTTCGATTGGATCGTTTGGCTGGTGTGCATATTCGACTGATCTAGATTCATCTTTAAAAACGGGGATGATCTGATTGTAGTGGCCAAGCAAGGTTTTATCCATCTTATAGAGGGGAAGCTTCCAGAAGATACACATGTTATCTTTTACTCACCTTTGCTATAGTAAAGCTACGGCGAAATTAGTCTTGTGCTTGTTGTTGTTAAGCAGCAAGTCTACGAATCCTATGTTCCAGTCTCCTCCGTGCGGGGTATGCCTTGTCGAGCTTCAAATACCTTGTAGGGTTTTACACAATTTTATTGCTCGCTTGGCCGGGGAGGTTGGCTGCGTTTGTGATTTGCTCTATATTGTTTCATTCATGTACTTTTATTCTAAAACAGCCGGCAGTTCCGAAGAGACACGGGGACGGCGCGTAGGCACTAGCCATGGATGGTTCACTGGCTTCAAGCTATCTATCCTTTACGCAAGGGATGCTCCCTTCCTCGCAGCATTGGTACTGTTCGGAGCAAATTGAGGCGATGCAAGCTTGTGGTTCATTGTTCCGGCCCGTAGCTGTGCGAGAAAGGGGGAATGTGGCTTGCAAGCTTCTCGGGTAAAAGGTTCTGACTGGAGACTGTAGGCGAGAATACGTGCGTGCGTTTTCGCTGCGGTCCAATAGTACTCAGTACGATGGGCTATGCTTAGCGATGGCTAAATCCGGTAGTGTCTTAATCAAAACAGACATGGGCCAGCCGCTGCGTTGATGCCCGATGTGAGGGGAACTTGGAGAGTTGACTTGTTGCTTGAGGCTGAGGGTTTGTTGGGCCAATAACATTGTGTTGTTACTCCAGTTGCGACGCTGAATATGCATGCATATCAGCCCAGTGCATGCATGCCATTGTTTCTGCCTGACAAGCCACAATATCTGTTTTGGGCACGGTACATAGCCGTCGGCAAAAAGGAGAGGCAAGAAGAAGGTCCATATTGCAAAAGAGACCGAGAGTTTTGCCGCTACTGTTACGGCTTGCTGAATCTGCTTTCTCGATAGCTGCTCAAGCAAGCAAGGCCCGCGAAGTTCACATCAAGAATACAGCAAAAGTATCAAGCTTCATCTGTTTGCTTTGTAGAGGAAACACTGCGTTCACTTGCTCACATTGTGAGGTGGCTCACGTCAGTTGTATACTGGTTAGCCGGATTTCTTATCATTATAACAGTGAGATATTATTGCAATGGACATGCACTGTATCCATACTTGTTGAATGCATGCAACGTACTAGAGCGCATGGGAATCGTTCTATTCAGTGCAGCGCATCTACCTTGACCTTGATACTGGCCACATCATTATTACCGCCATTCTTATTGCCAAATAATATTCATACATGTCGTCACGTGACACAAGGGATGTTCCGTGTATATATATCATGTATTCTCCCCCCCTTCTGGCTCACGAATTCTATTTGACCAACAACTCATCCTCTTCATTCAGGTCACCATGCCATCATGACTTGACTCTTTCTTTACCAAACCCACCCCATACTACTTCGCTTTACATTCGTTTTCTGATTTTTCTCAGGCTCTCATTCCACTTCTTGTTACTTTCATTTTCTGATTTTGTCAGTCTCTCATTTTACTTCTTGTTGTTTTCATTTTCTTAGTTTCTCATTTCCTCATTTTGCTTCTCATTACTTTCATTCTCTCATTTCTCATTTTCTCATTTCCATGGATTCCGCAAAGGGTCTAGTCCATAACCACTTTGGACGCATGCGTCTGGGGCGAATCCAATCCTAGCCCTGATGAAGCTTCAGGCACTCCCATGAGTTCTGCGCCATCGTGCTGCCACTCGTCGTCCGACCCAATGCCATGAAACTCTCTGGCTGGATCGAAGCTGGGGCTCCAAAACCTACTGCCAGTATCCCCGGTGTTGGCCTCTTTTTCTCCTGTTTTCTTTTTCTTCTGTTTTCTTTCTCCTATGCAGTTATTTAGGCCATGGACGGAGCCGTCTAAGCAATACTAGCTCTGGCTTCGTCATTTTGGCAAAGCCCGCTGTGCTGGAGACCCGGAGCAATGACCACGTCTACTCCTGTGTCCAGCTCCATCGGCCTGTGCCTGGGTTCTGGCCATCATTAATTGAAACGCCCCCAAGGCACAGGCCACCCAATGCACTGAGGCCTCTGACATATCCTGTGTCAAGCACTATTTCTTGCCCTACATGCGCCTACTTCCAGGCCCACCACCGGCATCTGCTGATGCGTTGGAGGCCAAGAAATCTGCCTTCAGCAACTTCAGCACCGGTGCTGAGGACCTGGCAGCGGCAAAGCAAGTCGGCAATACGTTGGCCATGTCCCTGCCATCAAGTCGGCCGTTGGAAAGATGAAACAACTCTCCGCCATGTCTAGCGGATACATCACACCACCGGCACGGCTAACGAATGGTATACCCGAGTAGCCAACCGCTTGATTAAGCACACCCGAAACCCAATCGGACTATTTAGCTAGTGACCGTTGAGAGTACAGAGCCCGCCTGGCACCAGAACCCCCCCTATGTCCTGGCTCCAAGGCAAACTCTGACCCCTTCCCAACGAACTCAGTGATATTCTCCCCATCTAGGAGCTCACGAGAGTTTCGTTGTGGTTCTTCGGCGCTATGCATACCAGCCTTGAATGGCCGGACAATAAAGTAAGTACATTGAACCATTCCTACTTTCTTTGGCTTTGAGAGCCGCCCGCTCTCGCAATGATACCCCGCGCATGCACGGAAAGCTAACAATGGTCCCTTTTAGAATACCAGTTTCATTAGACCAAGAAATGCCCTTTCAGGGGACCCGCTTTCGGCAAGTCGCACTTGTAAGCCATAGGTGGTATGGGTAAAACCCTGGTAACCTTGAAGCTTCCACAGACGAAAGCAAAGCGGACTCACCACAACAACCTGTACACGTCATTGACAACCGAGTTGTACGCACAAGTGTTGGGGTCCTTGAACAATGCCACTTGGAATCATATCATACCGAAAACTGGCTTCTCATTCTTGACAATGCTGATGACAGTGCCCTGTAGGGCCTCAGAACATGATGAGTTCGGTCTACCACGCACACCCAGATCCTTCGCCCGGGGCAATTGCCACGGCCGGGTTCCTTACACTTTAACAATTCCGTGGTCCACCGAAGCCTACAGCTCGCTACTCGGCCTCATTGTACCCCGCATATCGACTCGACAGCGGTGCTCCCGGATCTCCAGGGCTCACTGCGGAGCGACCCATGGTAGCGCATTGCCTCAACCTAGAGCCAAAATGCGCACCATGTGACAGGACACCTGCTCTTTCTATCTTAGAAGAAGAATCGGGGGTTCATGGAATACAGCCTCAGAACTTGAATCTCCATACCTCACGGTTTCAACATTGGAAATATTATCCGGAGCCCTGCTTTTTGCTTCAGGGATGTAAAGCGCTGATTCCAATCGGCGGGGCGAGGAATCCGGGACCACGCTGCGGCGTTCCACAGCCAACTAGACGAGCATGAGAGCAGACGACCAAGACTTTAGCCATTGATTTTGAATTTCATCATGGCCTTCGTTAACTTATCTTAAGGACAACACAGCCTACTCGGAAAGGCAATTCCACTGCTTGAGCCTACCATGTCGATGTTGAAGATCCGAAGAGCTCAGCATCCTTTCCCCATGTATATTAGACACTTTTTGCCTTGGGAATCCTTGGAAATAAGCAAGTCGACCACGTAATCTATACGAGTGTTGTTAGCTGAGGGGGCAAGGCTCCAGCGGCTGGCAAACTATCACTCTTGACGTTTCACTGTCTTATCATACCGGGTAGCTTACGATACCAATATCCGGACTCCAGTGGGGAGAAGTCTCGGAATTTCGTCGCATTATACAGAAGCAATCTGATTGAGGTCACGAACAGCATCATCGGAGAAGCTCTGTAAACCTTTTAGCCACAGCAATCTGCCACTCTCAAGGGACTTTATTGGTGGAGTCTTTTTACCACTTAGATTTCTTTCTACTAAAATCAGAATTTAAAATATAAAATCCCTTTATAAATCAGAATTGAAAACATAGTATTCCGTCATGCATCAAATCTCCGGCGAGTATATAGACTCTAGTCGCAGTTTTTGTGACTTACTAGAAGATGAGAGCTGGGATCAGTTGTACAACACCAAGGGCACGTATTGTAAGCCTCAAGTAAAGAGCGAGGTATTGATTTGATTTGAACATTGTAGTATCGAACTCTTGTTGATATTGGGGAAAGGATACTGTTCCGTTTCGTGAAGTACCGTAGACGTTGAATATATTCAAGTTCAAGTATCGTCAAGTAAAAAGAAACTCCTCTACCAAAAGTTGGCCAGATTCTGTGTAAGCAAAATAGCTCAGATGGAGGTTGTGTGCAGGGTTTTGCCTCATTCAAGTTTGCCGTTGTGATGTATGATATGTCTATTGAATCTTGGCTGTTCTGGCTAGTGTCCCTGTAGACATTGAACAAGGTCAAGTTCACGTTCACGTTCAGCTTCAACTTCATGTTCATGTTCACCTTAAAGCTCAAGTTCTGGCCAGTTTCTGGCCAGTTTCCCGGATCTAGCGGCTCGCTGAAGTGGTATGATTCTTCTCGAACTTCAATAGTTGAAGAAGCTTCTGATTCTGGCTTCGCATCCTCCGAGATGTCATTCACCGCAGCAAGCTTTTTTTCACTTTCCTTTCGGTAGAGGCGGAAGCTAACTAGTCAAGAAAACACATGTAAAGTCAATGGATAGTACAAGCCCAAGAATCAAGTCTGTGTATAATGATATCCCAGAGACTATAAAGGCTCTACACGCCGTCATTTGCAATGCGTGTTAAGCTGACTTAATGAATTCACGGCATTTCAAACTAGATGTTGTGAAACAAGCAAAAAGAGATATATTATCTACGAACGAAACGAGCTCATGACTGTGAGACAGCAGACTTGTAGGACAGTGGCCAAGATAATGACAATCAATAAGCACAACTCTCGGATATTCATCGAGTATAGATAGACGGTGAAAACAGATTTATACATACCCTTCAGCTTACCCACCCGCCTTGGTTATGTTCCTACAAATGGCGTAGGCGAGCTTGAACAGATTTGGGGTCCGGCAGACTAAGAGAAATAACTGTTCCATCAGGAACTGAAAAAAAAACAAGTAGGAGAGAATAAATACTTCGTGTGGTGCAATAGTGCAGCTTTGGTTTAGACACGTGTGGTTCTTGCTCACTGAACACGTGTTTTACTAGTATTCTGGAGGCTTCGGTTATTAAAGAGCAGTATGAACGCGGAAACTAGTGTAATCTTTGGCCATGATCCGCCTGTGAAAAGCACAATCATGAAGTATGGTATCAGCCTAGCTAGCATCTAAAACTTTGGCCAGACTAGCTTTGTAGTGCCTCATTGCAGGTGGTATTGTGGTTCAAGTATAAAAAGGCATGGAGAGGCGAAGTATATGCAGCTTGGAGTAGAGAGTGGGTCACAGCCATACAAGCAATATGTGCTGAGTGCTGAGTGGTCGTGGTGCCGTTCATAGTGGTTGCGGGCCAATATCACTTCACCAACTGGCATTGAGGGGGCGATCTCCCAGGGCATTGGGGTATTGTCACGACTTATAACGGCTGAGCCGACAATGAGACAAGCCGTAAGTGGTTCAGTCAGTTCGATTACTATATAAGCGCCTTGTCAGCCGGCCTCTATCGCCTTCTCGCTTTTGATGGGCATCAAAGTCACGACTTGTTTAACTTTGAGGAATATTGTGACAGTCCTATAATTGCGGTGGGTGTGTGAGCTCAAGTATCTCAGCTGCTTCAGCCTCCTAAAGTTAGGTGCTTTAAACTACTCATGATGGCCTATGGTCACGAAATCTAGCATCGAATCAGATTAGGTTCTCGATAAATCACGTTTCCAAGGGTGGCTCCTTTCTGTATTTTTATGCTGCACGCCAAGTAGCCGTGACAGAAAGCAATATCAAGAAAGGTTTTTGGACAGCTGGGCTTGCTCCATTGAATGGAGAAAGCTTGAAATGCAAGTTGCAATATATCGGAGTGGCTGCCCAATATCAATTATTCAGGCCCTCAAGACGCTGTCAAAGAGGACCGAGGCAATAATCTGTGAGAATGCTCTGTTCAAGTTTGTGGCCTCTTAACATACAAATGAGACTCTTGACAAGTGCTGTGATCAGAAAAAGACGTAGCTACGGAATGGAAGGAAGCTGACTATATATAAACAAAGTGGTGAGATTGACAAGAAAAAGGCTGTATAGGTAATGATGGAACTATCAAGTAGTAATAGATAGGGAAGGTCGGGGTAGACTCGAGCAAGAAGGCCTGGAGCCCATGGTAAGGCTAGCCACAGCCCAGGAACACACTGGGTTGCTGAGATACCTGGGGAGGATATGGTGGACACTGCAGATCGATTGAATGAAGTGTTGTGTCTTTGGCGCGGACCAATATCCCCTCGTCATCTAATACCTCTCAAGCAGCATCCCAAACGACCGGGTTATTGTGATGACCCGAAACGGCAGCACAGATAATGGGACGGGTCTCGGGTGGATTAAGCACATTGATCGCTGCACAGCCAAGTGATCATATAGTTGCCAACGTCTCTTGATCCTCGATGGCCACGAAAGTCACCGCTCTATCGAGTTCGGGAGATAATGTGCGGAGAATAAGATGATTAGGCTTCGTATGCCACCGCATTGGTCTTCCTATACCTCGGTGCCCTGATGTCAGGTGTTTCAGCGCGCCTAAGAACGCTTGCAGCCAAGAAATAGAGCATTTTATCAGATGCTGTATAGCCCACATTTAGAAGACCAAGTTTTTCTCAGCTTTCTACGCCGCATTTCAAGCCACCGTGATGAAAAAAAAATGAAAAAAATTAGACAGCTTTCAGAGGGCCCGAACTTAGTGCTCTTGGCCCGGAAAATGTCATCTCGAAGCTTGATGTGCCGCTATGGACTCCAACGCCCGCTGAGCCCAAGGTTGAACCGTCGATCTGTTGAATCTCAAAGACCGGAAAGACCGTGATTAGGACTCAATTGGAAGATACGAGTTTGAAGGCACAGCAGCTCCCTTGAGACAACTCTAAAGGCCATACAGTCTTCTACTAAGGGAACAAAGATGGTTATGCATGAGGTTGTGTTGATTTTGTGATTATTATCGTAAGGCATAAAAAAGGGCATCGCATATTTGCCCACGGCCCATATTTACCCACGACCCACCCATATTTGCCCACGACCCATATTTGCCCGCGTCGCATGCTTATTATCATGCACATGACAGGGGATAAATAGTATTAATTTCTGCTGTGAATAGTCTTTTGTTCAACTTGGTTTATTAGAGAGGGAGGGCTAAGTTTTCTTACTTGGGCCACATCGCATCTCACACCATGCATTTACCCGATGTTGACCCGGCTAGTGGCGGAATATCCACAACAGTTTCCGTCTCGGCCTCAGCCGTTTTCCAAGGCACTCACTAGTTGAGGCCTAAAGGGGCATCGCACGATACAAGCCTGCAAGTGGTCATTACAGGGCCTTAGCACTTATTTAGCCGCATTGCCGTATTACAGGCTAATATATCTGCCGCAACCTTGCTCTAGTATAATGTAGTACTGAGTGCCTGTGTTCCTATTATCCTCCTGCTCTACATGTAACATTAACCCAAGAAAGCCATTTCCCAACACACCACGTTCATATTATTGGGGCAGGGATTTAAGCAGACACAAGCACAACGTTTATATCGATTTTTGGCCTTTCCCGAAGCCCCCAACAGCTTTGTGTCCATAGTGGATAGTGCTACATGGAGTGATAACTAGAAGTTACCGGGAGAACTACAATAAATTGAATTAATTAAAAGCCAATTGAAAGCTAATTAAAAGCAAGCAGGAGCAAAACTGTGAAAGAAAAAAAGAAAAAAAAGAAAAAGAAAACAAAACTGCGAGAAAAGAGAAAAGAGAAAACAGGAGAACGGCGCGTGTAAGAGTCAAGGGAAGGCAGGCGTACGAGATAGGTAATTACAGTCAGAACACCATTGAGCAGATGTGCAGAAAAGGCCACAAGTATATATATATATATACATATTTCATAGTCGCAGTACAGTACCCATGGGCTGGAGGAGGGGTAAAGAAGCAATTCTATAGCAATTACCTAGTCTACGACATGCGCATTTGTTGGGCGGGCCACATGCACTTGGAACTTTCTGCAACGTAAGCATGTACAGTGGGGCTACTACAAAAGTGATGATGCACGCCTGCATGACCGGAATTTCCTGCCTTCACCACGCAATTTTCAGGTGGGATTTCTTAGCCAAATATATACATCTAGTAGTTCGTGGTTTGACTTACAGGCTTCTTAGCGTGCAAAGACACATGGACTGGCTTAGTATTTTGTATAACAGCCGCGCGCATTCACTACAGCCTGAAGTCATCGTGGCATTGATAAGACCAGCATTAATGAGAATCCTCCCAAGCATCCACAGCAGCTTCGCATAGCTTATGTAACTACTGGTTATTCTTTGGTAATGATGATGGTTCTGGAAATATCTCACAGATCTCTACTTTAAACAGTTTCCATATGCTCCCAATCGGACTGAGATGAGGTGGATAAGGCGGCTAGTCCGCCAAAGTAGCCTCATTCACTTCTGCCAGCTCGCGCGGCCAGTTTCGCAATATTCGAGCTCTATATAGATGCATTATCTTGACAAATATAAAGCTGAGTTTTGCAATTGTTGGAAGTTATTATTAAAGACATTCAAGAATACAGCGGCTAGTAGCACCTCCCCGGGTAGATTCGGGGTCTCCATACAGCAGCCATAAAGACAGTCGAGAGGAAGAGGAAATAGCGCCCCAGAACAGCTGAGAATGGCGTGATGACTTCCTCTTGGCAGTGAATATTGAGTCCTTATCCTATGTTAATATATCAAGATGTTGTAATATAAATAGAACGTACTTCTGGGCAAAGAGCCCACCCCTGCCTTTGGCCATCGCCACTCGCAATTTAGACTCATAACTTGGGATCCAGCGCTCCCAGAAGCTTTCTGCTTCATCTTTACAGTTTCTGGCAAGGTTGAGACGTTTTTCCGCTGTTGCTGGAGTTCATCAACACGCCCTCCAGCAGCCATGACTGAGGAAGTCTTCCAGCTTGAGCCGTCGTGAAAGAGTACGTTCAGAAACATCCAAGCCCCGCTGCAATAACAAGATATGCTAACTTGGTCAAAGGGACTTGTTCAATAACTCGGAGAACAGCCCTTTTGTCCTCTCATGAAGCTTGGGCGGTCATCCTAACCGCGCACGACTGGATGCACTTTTTTGGACATAGTAGCGTCGAATGATGCTACACACTGACCCTGGTGACACTCCTTCCTCAAATGCGATATGCCGCTAAGAAATCCCCATTTCGTACTCCAGTAGATTCTAGTCCTCTTACAAGGACTGTACTCGACGCAGGGAGTCAGTCGCTGGGGCCATTTTTGTTGAGAAAGTGGGAAGGAATTCAAGATGGAGTGGCTGTCGTGTGGAAAGTGGGAAACCCGACGCAGTCGCAAAAATAGAGAGAGTGCACCGTCACTTTTGTTGCCCCATTGTAAGTTTGCCCCATTCGGAATAATATAAGGTGAATATGTGATGCAGATACGTTGCACACGATGCTGGACAACGCTTTGGAACCTTAGTCCTCAGTTAACTCGAATACATGTCTACGGTCCAGTATTGTGGAACCTCCAGCTCTACGCAGAGCAACATCAGGCAAATACCACGCACCACGCAGATCATGTGTCAAGAGATTGAGAACTTTGTCCTAGATAAGCCATTGTTTGCAGCGGGCTATGGGCCCGGGTGTATTCATTGCGGAAACGGGACGAAAACAAAATTCGACAATACCTAGCTCACTTCATACCGCATAATCTGTTTGGCGAAATAAAAAATTTCTTTCAAGTTATATGCTTTGGTTTTCGCCGTTCCTTTTCCTCTTCCTATTATCTAATATGAGCTCGAGCCTAAAGAACGGAATCAATACCCCGTACCACGTCATAATAAAAAAACTCCGCCGTCTTCCTAAAAACTTTCGTATTGATTCGTCTCAAATACGTCCAACAACTCCCAAGACCTCCCCACCTATAACCCAAAGTCTATTATGGCCCCGAATTTTCCTATGCTTGACAATTGTAGTTTGATATATTGTCCCTTAATTCCGATGATTCAATTGAATCAGTCTTTCCGCCAATTAGCGGTCCGTGCTGCCTTGGTATATATAGTGTAGCTGCATCACGTGACCCTGGGCTAGGACATGGGTGGTTAGGACCTAGGCATCACGTGCCAGCAGTAACCTCTACGCCACTCGTGTCCTTTGCTACCGCCACGCGACAATAAGCTTAACTTGGATGAAAAGGCTCGTGGCCCAGCTAAAATTTAAAAGCCAGGCGCGTCGCCTACTCACTGAGAGGGCTAGAGGAAAAAGAATCTGCCCATGCATTGGGGGTTGCGGCAACGGTAGCCTAAGATGAGATGGCGAGGGACGGAGCCAATAAATCTGTGGGGGCTATTCGCACTGTGCTAGCCTCAACAGAGAAGCTCTAAAAACCCTTGCGAATGCCGTCTTCAAAACAGTGCTGTACTCGATGTCACTTTGTGAAACATATACAAGCATGCTACGCCACAGACACTGCTGAGTACATTCCAATTTTAAACAGGATATGCAGTAGAATAAGGGTAACACACCCTCGAAGAAACAGTAGGATTGTCGGAGCAGAATGGCGGATATTTCCGGGCTTAATTTTTTCCCCACCAACATAAAGGCAGACCAGACCACTTTATGACGGGAATAATTATCGATTCTCGAACCACACGTCTACGATCATATATCGCCTAAATTTTGGCAAAGCATATGGGACAGGCATGTGGGCTCTGGAATGATACGATGGCTAGGAAGGATGATGGTGTCGTATCATGTTGCTACCCACAAAGCGGTCCAAAACACCTAGCCACGGACCTGCAAAGATGCGACGTGAAAACGAGAAGCACTGCAGGCCAACACGCCAGTTATGCAAGGAAGCTGGCCGCCCTGAAGACTAGCGTAGATGCAGAAACAACCCGTCATGGGAGCGCTGGGAGATTACGGTCAGCATGAGCTTCACAGAACAGTCAGCCCAGCCGCAGCCAACATGGCCAAGTAGCGTAGGGTTGTGCTCGGCAGTGTGCTGCTCTAGGACGCTTCACGCAACAGACGCTGGTCGGTTGGAGTCAAAAGCCTAACCAGGGCGGACTTAAGAAGGTCTTCAGAAACATGGGAACCCCGACCTGGTGTGCCTCTCTTTCCCTAATAAATGCTAGGGCGAGATTCGATTAAGATGGTAATAGCAATCCTTGAAAATAGGCATCTACGATCGATATTGCATAAGGAATTTGAAGCTAGGCTCAAGTGCTACCGTGGAGTAAATATAGCTAGCAGTTTTATTCCCACGGCCTTGGATGGAGTGGAAGACCAAATAGCAGAAGCCGACTATAGCCGTGTCTCTAGATAAGCAAGGGATCCTTTTGTCCGACTGATAGAAAGAAGCAAAAAAGCCACGCAAATGAAAATTCAACATTGCTGTAATACCCCTCCATCTTTTCATGAGTTCTTGATGAGGCATAGACAGTCTGAAAGTATGCTGGCACCAAGTCAAAGTGTCTACGCCGAGCGTGCAATGGTGAAAGAAAGACAAGACAAGACAAGACAAGACTTGTCTGCTGATTCTATTGTTGAGTAGCTTTCTTCTCTTTCTAATTGTCGAAATCTATTTTAATAGAGGCCTGTTTAAGTCCGAGAAATGCTAGGGACAGGTATTGCGTGTATATCGCCAGATACTATATAAATTTGTGAGAGAAATATCGAGCAATGTAACTCTGCTTACTCTTGTGCTTGAGAATAGAACCAAGCGATCTTTGTATTCTTGTCATGCTCTGGAACAAAAGGTTGGTGTCGTTAGAATGGCGCCCTTGATAGCCGTGTCTACGGGCTTACGACCGATTGGCGAGTAGAATATAAGCGTGGTGGCAGGCGTTTGTATATTGACGCTGATGGGATTTATGGGAAGATGAGCATTATTATAGCCATCCTTGCAATGGAATTAAGGACACGAGAAGGGAAAACACGTTGTATTTTTGAGGAGCAGCCTCCTATCGGTGTGTGTGCGTTGCCATAGAGCCCTTTCCCGGTGAACTGGACCGTACATTGCCTTTGTGTAAGCAAAGCGGCTCTTATCAAACCTTTTGAAAGTGCTGCTAACATTGCTTGCAATAAGTATTTGATTCGTGCTATAGCTGTGTATTCGTCAGATTCCTCTTTTGCTGGGACTGAAGAGCTGGCCGAGCTGTCTGAGCCGTCTGTTCCATGGGAACTTCTCAACGGTAAAATTACCCTTTTTCTTTGCGTTTTCTCGGCATTCGTGGCTGAGGGCATAACGGATAACTTTCACGTAATCAAGTGTGAGCACAGCATAGAAAAACAGTGTCAGCAGACAAACGAAACTTCGGCACAATAGATAAACTGCTTACTTCTTACTCAAGAGGAGCTCACGGTGCACCACAAGGCCCTGAGATCGTCGCCAGACAGGCGTATCTTGGGGTTGGTGTTGATCTTACTTACTTGCTATCATAGGCAGCCAATTATGCCCGGATATGACGCCGAAGTAATTTCTCGGCATTCCAGTAATAGGTGAGCGATTACGGCAAATGTACAAACAAGTAAGGAGCCAGACATCAGCCGTCAGTGCTGCCACCATGACAAGTCACTTTAACCATTAATCAAAGCAAAGCGGATAGCTTGAATATCCCGAGCAATGGTACTCAAGTGCATAGATAGCCGCAATGCTGATACTTGTTTGGCTATATCACGCCGCGCTACAGTTTGCCGACCTTCCGTAGTGCCATACGTAGTATAAGCTAGCCTGGCTCAATATGCCAGCGCAATCATGCACCTACAAAAACAAAGCAGCACTGTCCCGAAATGCCTACCTGCCTATCGGTAGGAGCAAGAAGAGTTTTAGCTGCAGGATTTAGATTTTACATGCTTAAAGATTGCCGAATCAACTGATCAAATAGAAAAGGGAAAATTAGATGTAGTAAGGAAAAGAACGGCGCATACTTGCCTTGCCTTGCCTTGCCTGCCATGTTTATCATGTGTGTCGTAGGATCAACTATGTTCTATTCTAGCTGATGAGGCTTTCCGGAAAGCCCCGAAAGAGTAGCCCTGTACTAGCGGCAACTGTTCCGCTCAAGCTATAAGCGTAGCGATAAACCACTGCTGTGCCTTTTTTAATGCTCGCTTTGCTCCCTAGTCTCTGGCTTGATAGCTTTATTGGGCATGATTGTTTTCTTGGCAGGCAAACGCCTGCTAGCACTAGCGCAGAATCGTCACTGAGAAGGGAGAGGCCAGAGACACAAGCCAGAGGGCCAGAGAGGAAGAGAGAAAGAAAAAAGAGGAGGGACTTTGGCAGAAGAGGAACTTTGGCAGAGGACGGTGAACACTCGGAGTGGATGGGCGTGGGCGTGGGCGTGGGCATGGGCTTGGGCGTGGGCATGGGCGTGGGCGTGGGCGTGGGCGTGGACAAGGGTATGATAAGAAGGTGTTTAGCCGAGGAGGATATGGGCATGTAAACTATGGAGCCCGGAAGGGAATACCCAAGATGCGGCAAGGTATAGGTCCATTCACCCTCACTACCTTGAGTTGGTAGATGCTTGTTATGCTAAGTTAATCCCCATCTCTATATCCTATGCCTATCGCCATTCGCTGTTCGCTGTTTGCCGATTGCATTTGGGACCAAGTGCTGTATATAAGTCAGGCCGTTCCTGTCTAGCTAGTGGAATTTTCTCTTGCCCTTCTCCTCACCTCACCCTCAACCTCACCCTCACTTCGCAGCTCACTGGTCTTCCATTTCGCCTTGTTCTATTACTACTCCCTTGAACTAGAGACGATTTGCTTGACACCACTGTCTTGTTCCTTGCCCTTCCTTCCTCCCCATCCCTTTATTCCACCATGGCTAAGCTCACATCCCTCGCCCTTCTGGCCTCCGCTTCTCTCGGCGTTGCTCAGACTTACCAACGCCTGGGTACCTGCCCTAAGCTTGGCTGCGTTCTGCCCCCCGATCAGGCTGACTTCCTGCCTGGCCAATACTTTGATCTCCGTGTCGAGGTTCACGCCCCGCTGAACGGTACTGAGGCTTTCAACAATGGTGTTCCCGATGAGGCTTTCACTGCCACCATCAGAAGGATTGGCTCGGAAGTGGCTATGCCCATCACAGAGTTCTTTGGCGTTGAGGAACCTGAGCTGGAAAAGTGGGAGTTTGGTTGGTACGAGGACCGCTTTGCCCAGGACGCTCGCTCTAAGAGTATGGTTAACGTTGCCTCTAAAATCTACCGTCGCATTCGCATCAATGAGCCCGGCTCATACGAGGTCGTCTTGGAATACTACAACGGCGAGACGACTGTGGCCAACTGGGAAGTTCGCCCTATCTCTAGCGACCGTAAGGCCAAGAACGTCATCTTGTTTATTGGTGATGGCATGACCACAAACATGGTAAGTCTTTGTTTGTTTGTTTGTTCGCCTTGGAAGCACACTACTAGACTAGTCTACTCTTATTAACTCTGCCTGGCGTCAATTAGATTACTGCTGCCCGTATGCTGGCACACAAGTCAATCAACGGAAAGTACCAGTCCCGCATGGCTATGGACTCATTCCCTGTCCTGGGCCATCAGATGACACACTCCGTCGACTCCTACCTGACTGATTCGGCCAACTCGGCTTCTGCACTGTACAGCGGTCACAAGGGTACTGTTGATTCCATGGGTATTTACTCTGACTCTTCGCCCGACCAATTCGACGACCCCAAGATCGAGACCATTGTCGAGCTTGTTACTCGGGTCTTGGGTATGCACTGGGGTGCCGTTACGACCGCCGATCTTGGTGATGCGACTCCCGGTGCCCTTGTTGGTCACACCAGATCCCGCAAACACATTGGCTCACTTGTAGACCAAGCTCTGAACGGCGTCACTAATTACACCTGGAATGATTACGTCGGCCCCGAGGCCTTCTTCGGTGGTGGTGCTGCAGCTTTCTTCGACAGTCGCGTCTCCTACCTGGGCCGGGACTACTACAATGAATTTGCCAACCAGGGCTACTCTATCAGCTTGAACAAGTCGTCTCTAATGCATATGGACAGCAACAACCGTGCTCTGGGTGTCTTCTCCACTGGTCCTATACCTGTCTGGCTGGATCGCAACATTTACCCTGAGAACCTTGCCAAGCTGCGAAACCATCCTAGCGGCAGGCCCATCCCCGCTCTGGATGTGCCCGGTCTCAAGGAAATGTCTAAGAAGGCCATTGAGATCACCCATGCGCGCAGTCAAGAAAAGGACGGGGACAAGGGATTTTTCTTGATGATTGAGGCTGCTTCTATCGACAAGCAGATGCACGGGCTGGATTATGACCGTGCCCTAGGCGATCTCCTGGAGCTCGACGACACCATCAGCAAAACTATTGAGCAGCTCAAGGAGATGGGCATTTTGGACGAGACCCAGATTGTTGTTACTGCCGACCATGGCCATGGTTTCGACGTCTTTGGCTCCGCTGATACCAAGTACCTGGCTGCTGCCGAAACCGACCGTCAGAAGCGTAACGCCATTGGTGTCTACGGCGAGTCTGGGCAGTCTCAGTACACCAAGCCCGTTCCTGGCATCAGCTATGGTACTGGCCCCAACTTCCCTATGAACTGGGAGCCCCGATACGCCATGGCTGCGGGTATGGCTGCTGGTCCTGATCGCCATGAGGACTACCGTGTCCACAAGGATGGTGCTCGTCTCCCTGTTGTTAGGTTCATTGAGAATGGCAAGAAAGACAGTTATTCCAATCCTCAAGATTCTGTCGACGGTTTTTTGATCAACGGTACTATTCCCGTTAGTGTGCCCGGCGGTGTCCACTCGATGACCGACGTGCCTGTGTTTGCTCGTGGCCCTTGCCAGAACGACTTTGGCGGTGTCTACAACAATGTCGACGTATTTTACAAAATCGCGCAGTGCTTGGGCTTGGGTACTAAGCGTACTGATGACGGTCAGGAATACACTCAGCGTGCGTCTCGCCGGGCTGCTGACCGCTTCTAAAGAGCATGGCATATGATGTTTACGGTGGCATTGGACAGCGAGCGAGTAGGCGACACCTGTGTAGGATTTCGTGGGGTTTGCATTGCATCGGTTAGATCTTTTTCATCTTCATCTTCATCTTCATTTTCGTTTTGTTTTTCTTTGTTTATTCAGTTTTAGAGGAAGGAGTAGATAGGTAAGAAGAGTTTCTGAATTTAAAAAAAAAAGTACTCGCATAATTGATGATGATTAACGTGCATGGTAAGCCTGCGTCGCATGAACTTGGAAAAGAAATGAATATCGATATTCCACTCAACCTCACATGAGCAAAAGAATAGCTCGCTTCACTCCTCCTCAATATCACGGCGCAAAATATCAGCCGAGGCAACATCTTTCTCGTACCCTTTCACGCATCGTAGCACAAAATTGTGCCGGCGTGGACGCCTCTTTCTTTTTGGGCCCGAGGGGGGGTTGTCATGGTTCTGGTTTTCCTTTGGTGTCTTGTTCCGGTTTGCCTTTGATTTGCTGTTCCGTTTTTTCTTCGGCTTCCCCCTGCTTGCAGCTTCAGAATTCTGCGTCTCTTGTGTCTCCATTGATTTCGTCAGTTGACGACGGCATACTTCTAGCGAGTACGGCAGTACAAACGATTGCCCAAAGTTGATTAGCATGACGTTGTTCGAATCATCGATCAAAAAGTTTGCACTCCGCACATCGTTATGTACAACCTCATGGATATGAATCGTTGAGACCGCATCAACGACTTGCTGGCCAATGGAGACTAGTGTTTCCTTGTCTATCTCTTGGCCTTGCTCTCTTCTTCTTTCTCTCAACACTGATCTAAGCCCTCGTCCTCCATATGAAAAAAAAGTCAGGTAAATAAGATCAACGCCAAAGTTCCAGGACATTTTCTTATCAAGGGATCTCAGGTCCAGAGACCCTAGATGAACAGGAATACATCGTCCCTGAGCCCGTTTCAACACTCGGTATATATCCTCCTCATGTCTCTGCCTCTCAATCATACCCTCAGTTGTAGCTTTTGCTATAAACGTGTAGCCGTAACCGACAAGTGTCAGGCGGCACAGCATACCGTAGGATCCCACATGACCCAAAGTTGTACAGCCTGAAGTAACGTCACGGATGAACTGTAATCGTAAGAGATAAAACCAGCTGCGATAGTCGAATGGGTGCAAGCGTACAAGATTTCCGTCACGATCATACCTATTTTTTGACTCGGTGTCTCTTAACACTATGGAGTCTAAATCTTCCCAATGGATATGATGTGAATAGTTGGGGCAGAGGGGATCCATCTCAATATTGTTAACAAGACCAAAGAGGCATTTTTTAGTGCAATATAGAGGCGTAGCTGCTTGGCTTGGCTCAGTCTGCCTGTCCGAGCCCTGGCTTTGACTACTGCTCTCATTTTGTGCAGTTTCCTCAATGGCAGGAGTCGTGTTGGTATGGGCGATTTGCTGAGCACTAAGGACTGGACTGCTTTGGTGCGCGCTATCACCATCGCCACGACCATCACCATGGCTAGAGGGTGGTGAGCTATTGACTCGCCATGTAGACCTTTGGGAATCGCAATCAGAGTTTGTTGGTGTTTGAGGAATGGTGTGGATGCTAGCGGCATTGGAAGTTTTCGTGGAGCTTATGATAACAGGATCCTGGTAGCCCAGTTGCAGCGAGCTAGATCTTACATCAGAGTCGTGTAGTTCAAGGTCCGTACCGTTCGGATTTCCCTCACTTCCAGAAGCACGCGTTGCTTCGGTATTAGCCTCCCAAGTAGAAAGTGTTTGGATAACCTCGTTTCGCGTGTCGAGGCCATGGGCTGGTGCTTGAAGTGCGATTAAAGAAAACGCAAGAGTTTGTGCAACAGCACTCCAGAAGGTACCATCGACATTCTCACGGACCTCAGTTTTGGGATCAGCCAAATGATAGTAGACAACTTTGGGATTTGCCCAGTCGATCTTCAAAAATATATAAGCTTTATCAGTCGACAACAGACCATACTCAAGTCCGCCGTAAATCATATGCTCATATGCTTCCGAAACAGCAGCAGAAACATATTGAGTAGATTCATGCACAAAGAGTTCAGCCTCATCTGTGGGTGTATCATTCTCGTTGATAGCCTCCTGAACAAGATCCATGGGGCGCAAGGCAGCTCTGATGCGGGCCATGGTAAAGATGGCTGGTGACAAGTACTTGACAAAATAGACAACCCTTTCCTCTTCGGCATCTTCCCTGGCGCTTGTTTTGGCTAGACAAACCTTACCAGGCGGTACTCTCCAAGTTTCGGGCATAAACGGGGGTTTCTGGGCATACCTCTGTTCCTCAAACTGGTCACTGAATTCAAAATCCATATGTGAGGGGAACACCAGGCCGCTTGTATCGGCAAGAAATTGCTGAAATTCGGGAATTCTGTACAGCTGCTGCATTGTTATCGCCAAGGGGTATTCGAAATTCGCTGTTTGAAGATCCAACAAGCTAGATTCAGAATCTGGGATAATACTGGAGACTTGGCCAGATATATCTTTTATGAATGACTGGGAAAGAAAGACTCTTGTGCCCCGAGGAATAGCATCTTCGATCTTTTTCAAGATTTCAAACTTCAAGGTAGGAAACTCTAACCATTGGTCCCATCTATCGGGACAAAGTCGACCTGCTAGATTTGCGGAGCTGTGGCTGGGAGATGGATATTGTACATCCTTTTGGCTCATAAAGACGCCATGATAAGATGCTAGAAATTCATGAAACTCCGAGGGCTGTTCTTCTTTCTTTGCTTGTTCGGCTATCCTTCTCGCCATGCGGATCTCTTCTTCCTCGATGCGGGCCTGTTCTTTCTTGATGCGGGCCCGTTCTTCCTCGATGCGGGCCTGTTCAATAATAAATTCGAGCTCTTGCTCTGCTATGCGGGTTTGTTCCCGTGAGGTGCGGATTTTCTCTTCCAAAGTGCAGGTATAACTTTGGGAGTCTTCCAAGACCTGTCGAGCCCGGCGGATTCGCTCCTTGATAGACGTATAATGCTCACTGTCTGCCATGATGCACACGATGTTGAGGATAGTTTTCTGGACTAGAAGTCTTCAGCATGGTTAGAAAAAGTGACAGTCTTCAATCAGATCGTTAGGAAACGTTACCGGTTTCAAAGACGGGCTAGAACACGTTGAAATGAGTTCACGAAACGGTATAATGGAGTATGTAGTGTGAAGGAGTATTGGATAAAGGTTTGAACACAGATGATAACTGAACTCTGATCTGTAACGGCCAGCAGGACATAAACATAAACACTTCCCAAAACAACAGAACGTGAGGCATGCACGCCGCATGCAAGTACGCTTAGCGCTCTGCTCTTTCCTTCTACAAGATAACGAATCAAATGCTTACGATACTCAATCTCCGCCTGGGATGTTCTGGCATCATGGGCGGTAATTGCGTACGCTCTACAGGTCGCATCAACCTCCCTTGACCAACATTCCGTAACAAGAAGGCGCTACCTGAGCATTAGCAACCATTGTTCGGTTTCTCTTTCCTACCCCTCTTTTCTGTGGTCTAGCTGTTTTTGCCCCCCCCCCACCACACCCCCCTGACGTCGTGCATAACCACCTAAACACCTAAACACCTAAACACCTAAACACCTAAACACCTAAACACCTAAACACCTAAACACCTAAACACCTAAACACCTAAACACCTAAACACCTAACCACCTAACCACCTAACCACCTTATTTCTGTTATTAAGACACCTCAGAGCGTCCAGAACTTCGTCTGGAGAGTTGGTGACTCTACCATCCCCCGATTCGTCTGTTAATATTTCTAGACTGCGATCCGGTCTCGATGATGGTCTTTGTGGTCTTGGAGATGGTAGGGGCTGCCGACCAACCAACCACCTCTTCGCCGGGCGTTGGAGTTTATAGTTGTGAATTAAGCCCCGAGACTTAAGGGGAAAGACCCAGCTTCTCTAAATGCTGACTTCTTGGCTCTTTCTACCACAGCCGGTGAAAGGCCGCGGAGAACTCAGTCTTTGATGTGTGGGTTATGGAACATCTTGGCAGATCCTCTACCTCTCCACTGTTAGCTTTGCTGCGCAGCCCAAGCCTCCAATGTCGAGAGACAGTGTAAATAAGTGAATAAGTGACATGTTATACAAAGCGTGATAGTGATAGCCTTGTTTTACTCTCCATATCTTAGTACTGAATTATGTGACCATCGAGGTGCAGAAGGCGACGGCGGCTATTGTTTTGGGAATTTATTTTCCACAAGTCTCAATCGATCATCAGCAATAACCTAATATTTGTATTTGGCTCTCTGATGGTTGTATTGACAGAGAAAACGCGTCATAATATGAGTGCCGTCTGACCAAGTTAGAAGGGCAGCGCCTGCCGACGAATGGCATTTGGTGGAAGACCGAGACTGGATTGCATATTATTTCGGACGCCCCGAAGAAAGAGAATCATATTATTCCCATCGTTTGATTGTAGAATAGTTGTTAGTGGACAAACATTTGACTAGATGTGCAGAGGACAGAATGAGCAGCTTTTTAGTGCACTCGCCCATCGCAGGCGCTACATGCAATGACGTACATGCAAACTTGTTATTACTGATTGCTGTCACTGATTACTGATTATTGATTACTGATCATTGATTACTGGTCACTGATAACTGATAACTGATTATTGATTATTGATTACTGATCACTGATCACTGATCACTGATTATCGATTACTGATCACTGATTATCGATTACTGATTATCGATTACTGATCACTGATAACTGATCACTGATTACTGATTACTGATTACTGATCACTGATCACTGATCACTGATCACTGATTACTGATTACTGATTACTGATCACTGATCACTGATCACTGATTACTGATCTATGTAACAAACGGCTCTATAAAGCCTCCGATATGGACCATTTAGTCTCCCATACTGAACATCTATCGCGCTTGTTTCTCCGTGGCTAAAACTCAAGAAGAAAACTAGGGCGAAATTGAGTAACTAACATCAGTGCAATGGCACCTATTTGGGAATCTATAAACCAGCGAATACTTGTGCTTGTTAGAAATCACTATGGTGGGTTAGTTAATGTAGACCAGCAGTGGCTCAAGACGGCCAATTGTGTACAACTTAAACGCAATGCTGATATTTTGTTGGGCTTGCTGAAGCTTTTTGTGACTACCTCATCACGATAATCCTTGGCATTGATCTTGCTCTCCCTGTCTCGAGTGATACTGCCAGCTCAGGCTATTTCAATAGGCCTTTCTGTGCCCAAATGCCACAGATTGAAGATGGATAGAAATAACGATCTTGGATGCGAATTTCCATTACCCCTTCATTCTTTGTCTCATGACAGGCCCATTCTTGTCTTCAAATCATGACTTTGATGATTAGTTTCACCAAGCTTAAGCTCCATGTGCACCCAGTACAGTTTTAAATCTAGTATTGCCTACAGCTTATCCATTATATATCATGTAATACTTGACGACATTGAGCTAGTTGCACCAATATGATTAATCTCACTTGATGAGGAGCAAGACATTCTGCACGCTACAAGTTACTATCCATCTACGGCTTCTGGGAGAGTATCCTTTGCTTATGAGAGAAGGGGGAACGGGAAGGCTGTGGATCAACTTCATTTAGTTATTTCTCCCAAGCCCCATTCTAAGGCTATCGCGAGGTGGTGATTCAAAACGATGGGGCAAGGCAAGCAAGCACGATTCCGGACATCTGCGGCTTCCCTAGAGCTAGGATATCTGTGCTGTGAAACAAACAACTACCTAGCAGGTCTCCGAAAGCCTTTCCGTCGACCTGTCATCATTTTATTTAGCCTCCTATTAATCTTGCTCATACTTGTTGCAGCGTCGAAGGCTGCCAGCCACTATCTATTAGAGCTGGTGCTTGTCGTGCTAAGGCCATAGAATCGGCCATATAGGCTGTCTGGAACGTTCTACAGCACTAGTACAAGAATAACTAACGTGGGGGGTTACTGAAAGAATCTCGAGCTCCATCCATTCAATCACTTGTGGGCATGAAAATACACCAGACAACAAGCAAACACTTCTACATGGGGTCTTACTTTACCACGCATCCACTCAGATTGCCTGTCTGCTCCAATTTGCCACATCCAATATTTTGAGCTTAGGCTCCGAATCTTACAAGCCACTGATTTTTGCCGAAGCCTTAGCGACAGCCTATATCGTTCAATGGCTTACGCACAAAGCAAGGTTAAGCCTAGCGAGATGAGGCTGCTGGGTGGCCCGGCTGCTTAGACGAAGCCAACAGTGTCTATGCAAAAGTGTCTATGCAAAGGTGTCTATTCCTTTGAGGGCCAGAATCTCATAGGTCCAGACAAGACAAGAATGTGTGTAGCATTCTGTGAGGGGTATATGCTGACTCACTGTATTCAAACGGTTGAATGCCCAAAACCGGCGCGCGCATTGCAGCAAAATTTGTCTTGCTTTTTCCAGCTTGCTGCAGGCCATCCTTCCCATTATTCATATCATGCTTGCATGATTTCGATTTCGATTTATCAGTCTCGCAAGTCAACGCCGCGGATAGCTCCAGCAGCAAATGAGGGCACGGGGGGGGCAATAGTTGTTGGTTCTTGGCGTGCATGTTGGTGCGCTCTTTCTGTCATGTCACAGATTCCTTGTCTCTCAAAGGCTACCAATCCCCAACAAATGACAGCATCTTCGAGAGTCTTGCCGCAAAAAGCCGGGTGAACTCGCTTCCTCCAAATGACTTTGTTGAACATCTCAATGGTCCAAATAGGCTCGTGTAAAAGCAAGGTTTGCCTTGGTCACTCTCAACATTAAGTTTGCAGTACCACCTAGGCAGTCCACTTCCCCTAATCTTATTTTGGGGAGTGGGATCCATTTGCAGTGTCACGGGTACTTTTGTTGGTTTTTGGCCGAAAGCATGTGCACAAGCTGCATGCGGTGTTATACGTGTACGAGTAAGTCCGAAGGTACTCCTGTGTTGTGCATAGGCGGCCCAAGCTCACAAGATGGCCGATGTAATGTACACAGTCTTCGGAAATCAGCCCTCCATGGCTAGGGAACAAGGAGCTCTCTGTCACTCACGCGACGACGAGGTTACTTACTGTCGTTGACGTTGTTATGAACTTGAGCTTGAAAACATTGGGCGTCTTGACATTGACACATGCCATGTCCATGGAATGATTCTAAGAGAAAATCCGCGAGGCAGACTTTTGTGCAATTTTTGAACTTTAATACTGGTAAAGTATCAATGTGCGCTTGATTCAAGCTTTGAAGCATGCTTTGTGCCGTCAGGCTTGGGAGGATGCT
Organism: Ceratocystis variospora; assembly: GCA_038407165.1. Taxonomy (NCBI): domain Eukaryota; kingdom Fungi; phylum Ascomycota; class Sordariomycetes; order Microascales; family Ceratocystidaceae; genus Ceratocystis; species Ceratocystis variospora. Next base: position 49,746 of record JAXHKN010000114.1, read on the forward strand.
ATGCCCTGGCCGAGCCCAATGGCTTTGGGCTCATGTGGGCTAAGCGGCATGGCATTATCCTGGCTTAAAGTCGGGGGCGGTGAAAAGGAGCATACCCTAGATAAGGAAGTCCATTCAAATGTTGGGCGAAGGGAAGAAGCCGAGGAGCGAAGCCGAGATGCGATGATATCCGCATCCGTACATACATACGAGGGTGATGAATAGCTGAATGGCCGAACGGACGAATGGATGAATGGATGAATGAATGAATGAATGAGTGAATGAATGCATGAATGCATGCATGATTCTCGCCCATGCCATACTGCATGCGGAATTCACTATCTTGTATTGATATTTAGTGCCTGTTAAAATGAGGCTGCTTGTGATGTGATAGTAACGTAGACAGGGAAGCAAGGTTTTGATGCCAGAAAGATGATGTGTACTTCTTTGATGTGACGGACACCCTGTAATGGGGCGACATGACTAATTTGAACCAAACCTAAAATGGAACAATGGAATGCAAGTTTATTTTACATTTAAGTGGAGTGTCATGAACAGCTGGCCCACCTCTCGACCAACATTCAGTGGGTCCAATGAATAGTGGGTCTTGCCAGACCAATGACAGCTTACGGAACTCCAAAATCCCGCTGATAGCGCGAAGCAGCTCCACTCGTCTCCATTGACCCCCCCTGCCCCCACTCGCTCTCATTTACCCCGCCTTTGGTACTAGGAGCTGTCGAGGTTAAAGGGACGAATTTTACCACACTGTTGTCTAGCCCATCTTGTAGGAGGGCATCGCAATCATCGCTCTTTTCTATTTCTCTGTACCTGAGACTCTGTCTCTCGTACATTTATTTGCTCTCAAGCTTCCTTCCTGCTTATATAAGACTCTTTTCCTCCTACTTTCCTTATATCACACTCCTTTCCTCCCACTTGCTTCATGCTTCATTCTCTCATTCTCTCATTCTCTCATCATCTTTTTCTCCTACTTCCCTCGTTCTCTCAAGCTCCTCTTTTTCTCTCAAACCCCCCTTCCTCTGAAATTCCTCCTAAAACTCTTTTCTATCCTCCCTCAGACTCCTCAAACTTCCTTTCTGTCATATACTTCTCTGGTGCTCTTTCTACACCGGCCAGACCATCTCTTTTTTCAACTCTTTTCTTTTCTTTTCTTGTCCTCTTTTATTGGTTCATGACCAATGAGCCTCATCCCATAGAACCCCGGGTTTTTGGTCCAGTTCTACGTTTGCTCCCGGGCGACCTGGGAGCCCAGTGGGCTCTAATGCCCTAGGGAAGTCCTCCTCACACGACTTTTCCCAAAGTCACCTAGGCCGTCCGTGCTAAGGCTAGGGCTATCTACCCTTATCAAGCAAGATAGCCGTCCGCCTACCAAGGGACCGCCTAGTGCAAAGCAGGGGATAATCCATCGCGGGAGAATCCTGTCCCTTGGCTGCCATGTCTGTGGTTTGATCTAGTGAGCGTGAGGCTCTGTTCAATTGGCCCACTATTCCGCCGGGTGCTCCCGCCTAGGCTGCATTGTTAAAAGGACACACACAGTCCATGACTAGGTATTTCTTTTCCCTCAATCCTATAACCTTCTTTAAATCCTCAAGCATCCAATGTTGCTGGCACTTTAAGTTGTCAGGGATTCCCCTTGTGCACACCCCGTGGACCCAACTCTAACATATCGACAGTCCTATCAGTAAAATGATTCATCCCCCAGCGTTGGGCTTCTAATAACGCATTCAATCCACTTCTGCGGCTTCCGCCGTGCATCGCAATGCGGCTCATCTCCGGGCTAGGCGTCTGCTCTGCCTCACGCAGGTCGCGCCTGTCTCGACACCACCCCCCTCGCTGTTCGACTGACAAGCCGGTCAGAAGAACTACTGTCCCCGCAGATCCATGCTGTCTTTAGAGGGGGGTGGTGTTGTCGGTCGGTCTAAGCTTTCTCCTACGCGCTAGCTTGAAGTTTTACAAAACCGTTGAGACCACCGGGAGAGGGTCTGCGTCCCGCCGAGCCATGCTTGGCTTTCATTTCATTGAAGAACTAATCGAATAACGAGAGCTTTCTGATCTTACATCATCTTATCGTCATTTACCTACCCATGCGCATTGGCATTTACCTACCTGTCATATTGCCGCAAACGCCCCATGGTCGTTATCCATACTATGACCGAATACCTACCCAGAGTGACAACACCGTGCTTCTTGGCAGTCCAATACCAGGTTACAGTCCAATACTAGATTATAAAGTCTGGTGGTGGATGAGAGTCATCTGATCTCCCTGACCACGGAGTCATTGGTCATGAAGTGCGCGGGAACCTCCGGATAGAACATCCAGTATCCCACTCTACGACGCCTTGTGCAGTCTAACTTATGCAATCAGCAAGCATTACATGAAGGGGGTCCCCTCAAGTTTTATGGGGGATCATCCTGATTGTCAAGCCGGCTGTAGGACGGGGCAAGAGGAAAGCCGCCGGGGGGCAGTCGATGACTTTGTCTTGAGGGCTGGGTCCATACCCCGCCTTCCGGCAATGTCCGCCCAGCTCCTCGCGGCCAGACCAGACGCAGAGTATGCAAGTTCCCAGGCCTTTACACTGAACGGCTATCCCTACTCTGATCTGATACATCCCCCCGTTCCTGTATAGCGGAGGCTTTCCGGGCGCGGAATGCCTTCGTTCTCTGAACCATGCCAATATATCTAGTGCGCCGGGATATGCGAACTATGTAGATCCCCTCACGGCCTTTATGCCCGGACTCAAATGGATCAACGCACACACTTCCTGCCTTTTGTGGAGCATTTAACAGGCCTTTCAACGCAAAATCGCCGCGCCCGGCGTTGTAGTTGAAGGCTTTAACAGGTACCCCATGGCCTGCTATCTTCCTAGTCTGGGTGCCTTGAAGGCAACCTTTAAGAGCGTTGGAAGTAGTAGGGAAGCCATGGTAAGGTCCTGTGCCAGGTGTCTGTTCCATGATACCAACCACCCTGGGAGCAGTACGCTTGAACATATAGTTGCTGCGTCCCATTACCAGGCTATTGATCTCTGTCCACTAGGAAACTATATTATCACTTCTGTATTTTGTCTTTCCTGTGTATCGAATACGACGATAGACGTCTAGTTATCTGGGCACGAATCCAGCAAGTTTCAGTACATGGATTCATTTTTGAGTCTGGTCCGGAAGCTTGCTCGTGCCCTCCCTATCCAACCAACCATCACAGATACTATAATTTATTTACAGGACGAACGACACCGAAGTCGTCGTCAAACCTTAGGAACATATTTCTAAGATTTATCTGAGGTGGGCAAGGTGGCAAGTTGGGGGTGGATGCTTAGGTACAATGAAGAGCTAGAGCATTCAGAGCATTCTCAAACATACAAGTACTTTATTTATCAACGCCAGTAGTATTTATACTTCCCAAAAAAAATATAAAAAGTAAAACAAGCAACTAAATTGAAATACAAACCTTTCTGTCTATCCAAGACTACTGTAGCCGTGGTCTTGAATGCCTTCTTTAGTGATGTAAATGCAAAATCAGCCCGCTTGGAGGAGACTTTATCATACTAGCATAGTGGTTAAAGTTAAAAACCGGCACATATTGCCGGCTGCACTGCATGGTCCTGGGCCGACAGGCACCCAAAAGGTGAATGGGATGCCTACATGAGTTTCCATGACGGCAAAGTCGTTGGCAGTCGATTTGCCGGTACCGTTGCCTGTCCACTCACTGAATGTCCCTCTGCGGCACATTTTTACCACCTGAAAAGATAGGACAGGTTTCTGTAGCGGCAATAGATATCCGAGTCTTGATTGTTATTAGGCTAAAGACGCATGTGCACTACATTCTAGACAAGCTGCCGAACAAGGAGGAAATTAGAATTACGAAGAAATTTAAACCATCAAACCTTTGCCGCATTTTGTCCATCCAGTGCAGAGAGAGCTCACTACGTATGCCTTGGACTCTCCATCCGACTTTAGTAGATCATTCGGACTGGCAGCGGGGGGGGAAGGGCGTATAGTAGAGGAGCGTGGCTGGATCTTCAGGCGGAACGCGAAGAAATGACATAATTTCTTCTATCGCCAGGTAGCCATTCTCTCGGTCACGCATGACCAATAACGATATGTCATAGCTAAAGCAGACGAAAAGAATTGGAGTTCGTGCGGAATATTGGATGGCGCCATAGGAGAGCCAGAGAGAGAGAAGGCACCCTGTTGTAACTGTCAGTGCTTGGCTTTCTGGCCCTTCCCCCTTCCCCCCTTCCCCCCTTCCCGTCCCCCCGCCCCCCACACTGCTTGCTTCATTTTTACTGCAATAGCCAACTTTCGTCAAGTACAGAGTTATTCTAAAAGTCCCTCACATGCAGCGAATTACGTGGCTTGTGCTCACCGATAGTAAGTCGATATGGCTCTGGCCTAAGGACTGAGATGTCGGGCCAATCGCCTTTGACCAATACCAGGCAGTCCGGCGTTGCTTTTTGGAATTGCTTCCTCTAGGATTTCCACCGGTGGCAGGGGGGGGGGCAAGGAACGCCGGCATCATGCAGTTGTCCACAAAGGGAGAAAAAAAACTTTTCCATTCTCTTGACGTAACCCAACCCATTGTCGTACTTCTATTGGATAGAGGGAGGTAGACCTTGTTCTTGATGGGTGTTACCGGAGGCCGCTATTGAGGCATTGAAGTCGGCTAGATTTAGAGTAAACAGGCGGTAGGTAGGTGGCTGGCTAGTGTGTAGATGCAAATGGCGAATCTAGCTCAGATATCTTCGTAGATTTTGAACATTTCGCTACGTCAACTATATTTCATACTGCGGGCTTCGACCACCTCGCACCTCATTTTTGGAGCTGACGCCAAATATGGGCGGTGGAGGCGCTCCAGCTCAGCTATACGATCTGCTGACTCGGGGTCTGATTTTGGTTGTCCCTTGGCAAGGTTACAATACAAATATGAGCTTGCTGGTGGGTGACGCATTGCAGTCAGCTAGCTGTCTACTTACTGGCTATTTCTTCTACACTACGAAGCTGAGGAGGGGATCCCTCGACATCCTGGCTAGATAATTTTGCGTAATATCAAAGAACCTGGAGAGCGAGAGCTATATTTTTCTCTTGGCTCAACTGAAGCATACTTGTTGGTTGAGTAATAGTTGATTAGTAAATAAGGGGGACCTGCGGGGATTATGTATCCTAGTCTGCTTGTATTTACCATTTTCTTGCCCTGTATGCTAGCAGAAGCAGTAAAAGTAGAGATGATGATAATACATGGAGTACATTCTCCTTTCTCGTTGCCAGTGTTTGGTCAAAAACTTTAATCTATTTCTGTGTAGGAATTGGTCTAGACAGTCAAATGTGGCATATGTTTAAGCAACAAGTTGGTACAGCCATATTGCCAAAGCTCGCCTCATGTCTCAGAACGGTGTCATTTGGGGTTCGTTTTCAGTTGTTGTGTTGCTATATTTCTTTTGTGTTGTTCAGGTAGGGAGGGTGTCAACCCTTTCATAGTTGTTCGGTCGTGAAAGAGTGGGTCATGTGTGAGATGCCATTACATCATTTGCTGTGGAGAATCTACCCTATTCGGTAAATCATCGGCTGATATCATGCATGGTTTATACCATGCCCTTTACTCAGTGTACAAAATCCGGAGAACTTCAAAAACCCAATAGAAATTAATTGCACATCACAACAACATGTATAGTGCCACGCAGCAAAAGCGGGGTGTTTTGGGATCTTGCTATATTCTGCGAGAACATGACTAGGCAGACGCAGAGGAAAGGACACGTGATTGCAAAGCCAAGTGTATCTCATAGTCGAAATACTCACGAGTTGGCGAAGGGCAATCAATACGAGCAATTCTACGACGTATTCTCCTTAGCATTGTAATCTTCCTTCTTAATAGCTTAGTACCACCATAGCTTTACGCATAAAATCAACAACTACGAAAAGGAAAACTTAGATTTCTTGAATCTGGAAGCAGTGAAGGCTGTATTGGCAGCTCTTCAGAAGTAAGTGGAATTTGAAATTGTGTAAATTAACGTGATCCAATCTAACCGTAGTGTCTCCTAGATAGATGAATAGAGGCACGAACAGCTCTTGTCGATGCCACAGAACAACGCGACGCTGAAAAAGGACAACCAACTTGCAGAAACGAAGACTTATTCCAAGGCCAAAAAGGCGCGGAGAGATGCTAAAAAGCTATGCGCCGACGAAATAGGCTTGCAAGTTTCTGAGAAAGGCAAGCAAATCGCGGAACATCAAGCCACGATAGCTAATGTATCCCTTTTATGCATACCACACACTATGCACACTGCTTCCAAACTCTCGAAATACACCAATAAGAAAGGGCTAGAAACTATAGACACAGGCTCATCAATTGTTCTTGATCGAAACTGTCTTAGAAAGCTGCTGCCATGAGATGGGTTCCCAGAGGCTTACCAGCAAGAGTTCACGAAGCTTTCTAATGCCTTTGATAATAGGCCACTACTATTACCTTCGAAAAACCTCGTAGCAAGCCTATCGACGTTTGGCGATATCGAGGGGAAGAAAAGCCAACAGTCCCTCAGAAGGCTCTAAGCTAGTTGCAATGGCCTTAGTACAAACGTACTATTCTATGGCTGCTCGGGCTTTCATATGGCTATTAAGTCTACGCTCTTACAGCCTTTCTTGGCGAGCTGATATACTCTCTCGTTTCCCGGGACTTTGCAGTGCCCTCTTTACAGTGCCCTCTTTGCAGTGCCCCCTTTGCAGTGCTCTGGAACCTAGTAGACCCTGCCAGTTGGCTTTTTCAGTGCCAGGCTTTCCGATCCGTCTTCCCGTCTTGCGAGAATGCACTGGATCTCGTCCACTTCAGCCGAGAAGTGTCTGGCTTTCTCATCCGCTTGCTGATCTGCTTGACTATCCTCAGGTTGTCCAGGCACAGATCCATACTCTCTACTTGTGATGGGGCAACTTCAGCCGCGATCTTGACTGCTCTGAGGGCTGCGATCGCTTCTGCGTCCGCCACTTCCCTGCGTTTGCCGCAGGCACGGGAGCCTTGTGCCAGCCTCTTACCCCCATGGTAGACAGCCCAGCCGACTCCAGTGTCTCCGTTGCTGTTGCGCGAGTAAGCCATCCGAGTAGACTCAGATTGTGTCCTGAGATTCCTTCTCGAGCAGATCAAGATGGGCCTTGGCCGCCTCTTCCTTGCTCACTTTCTCCGCGAATAGGTCGATAGGTCCTTCCCCCTCTGGCAAAAGCTTGTCAGAATCTCTGATGGGGAAAGGGAGCAGTGCCTTTGCCCTGTCTATACTGCTATCTATTGTCGTAAAGTATAGGGGGTGGTCTGCGTCGCATGTGTATATGCACGTATTCCACCTGCCCGCACCATTTCTTGACAGATCATTTCCAGGCTTGGGAAAGCCGCAAGCCTGTACAGGCTCTGTTTGCTCGTTGCTCTATAGACTGGCAGGGCAGTCTGCTGGCTTCTCAGCCTATCCTTCTTGACCTTGACCGCATCAAAAGTGCCTTTGATGTCAAAGGTGACTAACTAGTGGTATGATTTTCTTCAACTTGGATTCACCTACGATGACATCTAACAGTTTCCAGTTGAGGTCTGTGGTAGCTCGTCCGGGGGGGGGGGGGGGGGG
>JAXHKN010000115.1:0-57185 GCA_038407165.1 Ceratocystis variospora
GGCCCCCCCCCCCCCCCACACACACATCTGATTCGTAGTACTAGCAGCCACTTCATGTTCTTACTATAAATGCAGCATTCAGTGTCGTGTTAATCTCGTAGATTCAACATAGCTTGTGTAAAATCATATGTTTAGGACAGGAGTCTATCGTCCAAAGTTTCGAATGCCCTTCCAGACCCCTACCTACTCCTCCTTCACTGGCACGTCGAGCTCTACCATCTTCCATCTAAACATGAGGCTGCCTCCCAAGAGACGACCCAGAACAGCGCCCATATATATGCCGCAGACAATAGTTACGGGCCACTTTTGCCACTCGCGGTCCCAATCCAGAGGAATAGGCACTGCTCCTAGCCACGCGCCTAATAGACCGCCGCATAGTGCGCCGAACAGCTCGTCGATGGGCTGGCCCAGACTGCCAATAGCAAGCCACGTTGATGACTCGACGCCATGTGCATAGAAGAGCGGGAACATGCACACAAGGCTAAAGTGGGCGGCACACAGGAATGTAGGCTTAACGAGATTAAGAAACGGACCGCCGAAAAGTACGAGGACTAGGTGCGCAAAGGGCGTGATGAGACCGCTAAGAATCAAAGAAAGAATCGCAGTCTTGTATAGACAAACATGGCTGTTAGCGATTTTACTAGTCAAAACAAGCTGAAACACAAGCAAGAGATAGCAATACTTACAAACACAGATCTCTGAATACTACTTGTCCGCTCCATCTTCTTCTTTGTTGCCGCCCCTGTTTTGTACTTGGTTCCGACCTCGGGCACGCACGCCAGCACGTAGACCACCTGTGCGACTGCAGTCACAGCGAGAATCTCCTGTAAGCCTTCTACTGGGTCCGCAATCATGTTGCTGAAGTTGTAGATAAAGAATGCCGCCACAAGCATGGGTTGCCCCAGCCGTATGCTAAGTGCTATCGGATCGGTGTACAGCTTTACAGAAGCAAGAGGCGGCGGCGGCGGCGTTTCGGGTTCGTTGGATGCCACGGGGGCGGAGCGGGCAGGCTTGGTGACCATATTGGACGAGATCGCCTAGCCGTGGTGTTCTCTTGGGGAAACGGAACGTGGAGTGTTCTTTTAAACACGATGACAAACTAGGTTATAAATGTCTGTTAGGCAAACCAGCCTTCAGTTAGTAGTGAAACAGGAGAGATTGATGACTACAAAAACAACCGGCTTTGCTCATTAGCAAGAAAGAGACAGGTGCCTGTCGCGGGTCATCATAGCTTGACGAAGCTTTTTTACCCAAATTACAACCCCATCAACATGCAGCCACCTAACCCTAGTCAATATTGTGATTATTAAGCAGGACACATCATCCTGACTAAGCCAAATAGATAGATACGATGAAGATTTCGAGATTCAAGTGAAAATATTAAGATTTATACAACGATGCGACTAAAGCTAGAAACATGTACTGAAAATAGCATGCAATCATCAAAACGCCAATAAAACATCAAGTGCAACAATTAAACATCCTAACGTCCCTCGCGCCTAGCCTAGCGGCACACTATCTCGGCCTTCTCTTCCGCTACTCGTTTCCTTCTGTTCTCTTCTCTTCGCTGAATGACTTCTTTGGAGACTCTATATCGCCTAGATCATCTCGGCTCTCGTGGAAGACGCTTCTTCTAGCACTAGATGTGTATGTGGCCTTGTTGGCAATAACAGTTTCCTCCGGCAAGTCTTTGGCCGCAGTTTCGGATGATGACTCAGGAAGCTTCTTTTCTTTCTCTGGCTGCTCTTCAATTACAGGTTCCTTGAAGGCTGCCTTTGATGGAGATATAATTGGTGTTTCTGGAAAATCTCCAGCGCTGCTCACGTCACTTATCTGACGCAAATGCTTTACTTCACGGTCGCTAATGTTGGACAAATCAGACACAGTACGGGGAACTGCAGCCGGATGCAATGCCGGGGTAGCCGTGTCTGGGATTGTAGGAGATTGTTGCGGGCTTGGCGTCTGTGGAGGCATTGCTGAATTCCTAGCTGAGGATATTTCAGACTGACTGATAAAACTATTGTGGTCATTTTCAGATAGCCCCGTGGGCGACATGGACAAAGGACTTCGCGGGATATTGGCAGTTTTGGGGAATTTGCGCTCAGTTGTCTTTACTGAAGTCATGCCTGTTTCGTCAAGCTCAGGCCGTGAGGTATCCTCAAGCTCTAAAATATGCGATGCATCCATCTCGTAATGAAACACGGGCAACACAACATGTACGGACATGTCACTTCTGGGGGACAAAGACCCCTCGGGAAGTATGCCTGAGGTTTCAGTTGTCTCTGTCATGGCTTTGGCCGCGGTGGTCGTAGTGGTTAGTGGCGGGGTGCCCAAAATCCAGGCCCAAATGCGGTTACTCGTGTACGTAGCCGAAGTGCCAGTTTCACTTATTTGGGCTAACCTTCGGCGGCGCCACCAGATAAAAAGACCGAGCATGAAACTAATCGCAAGTACGGGGCAGGCCACGATAGCAGCAATCGCTCCACCAGAAATACCACTAGAAGATCCAGAGTCTTCAATTGTGATATTGACTGGGTTCCTGGCCGTACTCGTACCATACGGGTAATAGGTGGTGATTTTGGAAGTAGGGTAAGGAGTATCAAACAAGCTCTTAAGCTCCTCGTCACTCCACCCTGATTCTGGTGTGGTCAGAGTTGCCCCTCCAAATGCGTTTCCTCCAATAACATTCGAAATCTCTTTGGGAACTGTATAGTTGGTTTGCTTGACAGGGTCATAAGCATCCATCCACTCAACACTTGACATATTGAACATCTGGATTATATTTTCCCCAAGACATGAAGTATCATCCTTCAATACTGATGCCGATATGAGACCAGTCGTGCCTCCAATAATCATCATCTGCCCTGGATAGGGTTGGAAGCACTGGTGGCCTCTACGTCCGTGAAGATTGTTCCCACTATAGACTCTGGTCCAAGTGAAACTAGGCAAGCTCAAGACCCAAACATCGTCGCTGGGCATATCGGTTCTAGAAAGAGCGGTGTAACCGCCATAGTAATAAATATTATAGCTGGATCCATCGCTGGCTTCTCCCATGATAGCACAACCAAAAGCTAGAGTGGGAGGCTCGTCTATAAACCTAGACTTTTGCTTATACCACTTTTTGGAGCCGATATCATAGATATCAATGGTTTCGTGGAAGCTCTTGCCCTCCGAAATCTATGATTTGTTAGCATAAACGTGCGGAAAATGGCAATATAGGAGGATATACTTACACTTAGATCACGGTTTGGAGAACTTCCATCTACCGTGCAAAACTCTGGGTACGTCACACCACCAACAGCAACCATGATGCCATTTTCCCCAACTGGAACAAAGACAAACTCACCAGCGGCCCGCCCCTTGATGTCGTCAGGGAGAGATGAGTTGATCCACTTTTCCGTCAACTGGTTCGACTCGTCAGTCTCCAGGGTAATGAGGAAATTGGCCGTATTATTCCAGGAATATTCTGGATCTCGACTAGAGATAAGTGTAGTGAAAGGTCCAGCAATTGACCGTAGGCCCGAGAAGTAAAATGCCTTCCATTCAGAGTTCACGGTAGCACTGGCACCATGTGTCACATAGCGGTTAGTTCCCGGGCTTGTGTTCGAAGATTTGAAGCCGAGGTCTGAGTCCTTAGCAGCGCCGTATTGGAACACCCGATAGGCAAGAATTTGATCTTCGTCAGGCAAAATATTTTCATTCGTGTCTTCATGCAGCCCTCCATATAGAAAGAATTCGGCGTTGTTACCGATGAGGGCACCGCTTTCATAGTTTGGAGCGTCATTATCAGCTGAACTTCCAATGCCTCCACGAGCCTTGGAAGTATTTCCAAGGACTTCAGTGAAGTTGACGGTTTTAACATTGATATAAGTATTTAGAGGTAATGTAAACATGTACCCCTTTTCGTTAGCTAAGATATATAAAAGAGATGCTATTAGATGACTGGCAACTTGGAGATATCTTTTTGAGGTGACTTATAAGGACTTACGATCCTTAACTTTAGCTTTTTTGTTATTGTTCAAGCCAATCTCCCACATCAAGGTACCACCATCGAGATAGATGGTGTCACGAAGTATGATTCCTAGAAATAAGTTAGAAATGACAAGGTAGCCCTGCAAGCTTCAGAGTCAAAGACCGACCTCGAAGACTATCCCATGTACAAAGAGTAGTGTTGATCTGTCCTTTACCCCACTCATTGGTCTGGGCTTTGACACAGCTGGCTATAATCAGCCATAGCGTCAACGCCTGTATTAAGGGTGTCATGTTGGGGGGTTTCCTGGGGAGTACTGGAACCGTGGTTTTGTCGAAGTTTAAAAGCGGAGTTTGGAGATCTTGTCCGTTAGGCAAAAATGTGCGTTGACCGTGGATCACAAGCCACGAAGCCTGCTTTGTGAAAGGCACACAGTATTATATATATCTCAGCGGTCTGTTGAGTCTTCTTTCTGGTCGAGATGACTGTTCAAAGGCTCCCAATATCGACCGTTCTGGTGTCAAGCAGAATATACTTCTTATGAAACGGGGAGCTCAGAGCCAGCTTCTTCGTTGTTGGCAGACAAGTGAAGCCAGGGACTTGAACTATGGCTATAAAGCAGGAAAAGAACGAGGGTAGTAGAGCTAGCTTCAGCCCGTGAAAAGAAAAGGCTGACAATCAAAAAAAGAAAGAAAAAAGCAAGTCAATCCAGCTATTCGAAGACTAAAATAAATGCTAGCCAGCAAAATCTCAAAAGACGGACTATTTAGACGGGCAAATGATGGTTAGAAGGTTTGGAACAACGACAAAGGACGCTCATGCTATGTCATAGCAAAAAGCCCGTACGCCCAGCCACGAGATGGAAAAAGAACGGGAAAGATATGGATAATTTCAAAGTGTCGGCGTGATCAAACACACAAGTATGTCAAGGATGCAGAGGGGGGAGGGGGGGGGACTAAGAGAAACCAACAGACACGACTATACCAAGCCCGAATCGTCCCCGCTTATGTCTACCGTAATAAAAGAGGGGTGAAATGCGACTGAGTAAAAGATAGTGCGAGAGCGAGAGAAGAGGAGTGCAGCTTGCTGTAGCCCATGACAACTGTGAGATCTGCAAGTGTCAAGCGAGACCAGGGTCATTTACCCGCAGTAGGCACTGTATATGCACACTTGGTGTGTACACATGCACTCTGTGGATGGTTGCACTCAGTACATATACATACTGTGCATCCTTATGTGACTGCTGCGGTCATGAAAGACAGCAATTCAACTTGGCTCAGACACAGCCTGCAATGTGGAAAATCAAGAGTGGATGAAGTGAGGGCTTGGCTTGGCTTTGCAGTGCAATGCAGTGCAGGATCAGGCAATCCATGAACACGATATACGTTTTCTGCGGCTGCAACTACCAGTGCAGCATGTCCCACACCGAATAGGCACAAATAAAAGTGTATTCTCCGTTCTCGAAGACATAAGAAATGGGTATTTGGTTCTTTGGTTTGAGGGGCAGCTTCTCGCTGGGCAGAGGAGGAAGATATAAGTAGGAAACAATACTTAGAAACAGAAAAGACAGGCAAAAGGCAGGCAAAGGACGGCACGCTATAGCTGCTCACTGCTGAAAGCTGAAACCCTTGTGCTGATAAGGGTCATATTGCCTTGAACTTGATTGTATGACAGTCCTGGTGTCTTCGGTGACACAGAAAACTGACTGAAACCTGTGCCTGTAACCCGATCCAAAGGCAAAGGGGGCATTTCTCACAACGAATACGAGTAACTGCAAGCACGTTGCAGGCACAGGAGTCCGGAGTTTTGAAATAGTAGTCTACGAATGCAAAAGGGCCTGCGTGTTACTTTGTGCTCAGTCATATCCTCGTATTGATGAAAAACCGGATTGACCAGATGCTTTGACTTACACGAGCTGTAATAGGGTTAGGGTTTATTGAGCCACTCATGGCTCGTCACAAAGAACCGGCGGACCTTTGAGCAAATTTAATGATTCAAAAAACGAATTCTTTTTAGTCCTTACATCTTTATTGAAACTATTTATTAGTGGAGATGAGCATTAATCCTATCAAGACAAAGTACTATGCATACTCTGTAATTGTGTGATAAACCATAAGCCAGCGTACGCCTAAAGCCCCACGTTGCATTGTATAGGACCTCCGATGGAGAATGGCTACTCCAAAGGCTTAAAGGGAAGGGTAGGGTAGACAGCCTGGTGGAGACAGTGCTTTGTTTCTTTTCCTGTTTTGTTGTGTCTGCTGGAAGTAAATCGACCGGCCTGGCTTGGCTACTTAATATCTTGCTGGGTGCCTTTTTGGCAGAGACCAGCATGGAGAAGGGCTTGGCTAAAAATAGCCCCTGGGTACGTCTTTCTTGAGCAAAGTAAAAGCAGGATACTTGAGACTACACTAAGTGTCATAAAAGCTGACTTAGCTCGGACTATGATAAGCACGACCGAGACAGCACTGCGGGAATGGCTGCAGGCTGCGCTGGACAGGGGTCACATACGATTGGCCACTAAAGGCCTCATGGAGTGGAGGGTGCTGGGGGTCCTCGCACCCAGATACTGTCTGTAGCAATCCATGCTTTGACGCAGAATAGCTAGCCATTGCGCTGTTACTGGCCTAGGCATGGTGGGGGGGGGGCCATGTTTTGCGAAGGAGTTGGGCGGAACGGGAGGGAAGGGTGAGTTAAGGTGGGTGCGGAAGCATGTTTCCCAAGAGGGGAAAGGGTATCAGACTGATGGCAATGCTTAGCCCAAAAACAAATTGAGTAGCCCAGCAATTAATCTACATCCTTCTCTCAACGCCAATAAGCGAGGGCCCAACTATGGCTTGATGAGGACTTGGTAGATAGAAACCACCGCACCGCATAACGGCCTTCTGGAGCTTAATGGCGGTGACGATAATAGCGTATAATATGCGTCTTGAAACAGTGAAGTGGAAGGGCAGCGAAAACCTTGATTTAAGGTATACATGTGCAATATGCAATGAAAAAAATAAGAAGAAAATATTGGAAAAGCTACTAAGAGACACAAAGCTCATAAGCTTTGTGGAAAGGTATCATCATAGCTTATAGTCTTAGCCTAGAATCAGCCTTAGCTGGTGCAGCCCCGGCAGGCTTGTAGCAAACACAAGAAAGCGAGCGCAGCAAGCTAATTGCTAGGAACAAAGCAACAGCTATCTTGATTTGACTCACGCCTAGATGATCTGAGCCTAGCTGAGCCTAAACATGGACATTACGCCTTACGCCCTACGGCTTTTCCGCCTTGGCGTTTCTAGCTATCGCAATCTCTCTGCATTTTACAACCTGAGGTTCGTGTAAGATGTCTTGTGCGCATGGAAGGCCCGCCACTATAGCTACGAAAGTATAGGCGGAGAATGAAAATCGCCCATGGCGGCGCTTTCGCAGTGATTCGGCGTCTTGCATGTCATGGGAGGTGACATGCTTTGGATCTCTCCACAGATCATGCGCTGGGGTGTACATGCAGAGAGGTCACTAGCTATGTTGTCGTGGCTGCTAGATTTAGAGCAATGCATCCTGGAAGGCCGTAAGCATACGAGAGTGTATAAAATCCGGGCGTACGCACATGAATAGTCGAGCTGTGCTCATGACTCCTAGAACACCTATCTCAATCCTCTTTCACCGACTGAGTATCACCCAAGATATCCCCCATCTATCGGGCTAATGGTGCCTCCTCCGGAAAAAAACTTTTGCTTGCTAAGGATGCTCATATGACCAGTAAATACTATTGTTCGGTCGGCCTTTTCTCCTAACTAGACCGGTTGATAGGCGCTAATGCATTGCAGGGTAACACTGGGAGAAACGTAAGCAAACCGAATCAAAGTATTTGAGTACTTGAGTAGTATTTGATATGCTACCTATGCCGCAGGATCAACTTTCTACTCCCCATCAACGCCTGGCTGTTGTGTATGCTTGTGTATGGAGAGGTCTGTGCTGATAGTAGATATTCTAGCTGCACCTTGTATGTATGACAGCCAACATCTCAGTCAGCCGCGAGCTGCAAGCTTATGGTCAGCCGGCCAGCTCCTGCATGTAAAAACGCCCGACTTAAGCTTGAACGGAAGATAGGTTGAGCCCAAAGCCTTACGCTGAAAATGGGTATTTATGCACTGAGTCATTCTACCTAGAAGAAAAGCTTTCAACCTACCCTCCATTACGTGTCTTGGTGGGCTTACTAGATAGATATCTAGCATGAAAATACGAAGGGCCATTTTGAGTAATAAAAAAACTCCCATCCTAAAATCGTTTAAACGGGAACAGACCACTACTAAGCCGCTTTGGTCTAGCTACATTACACAAGGAGAACATCACGTAAGGGGGCTGAGTGTTGTTTTTGGGTTTTGTTTGTGAGAGGGCTTTTTGTTGGTTTTCTTGCTTCGTGCCTTTCTGTCTATCTGGTCATGTGCACTGCGCGTTCAAACCCCTTGTGCTTGTTTTCTTCTTTGTCTTGGCTTTCTGTAACGAGATCAAGCTGACTACAATGGCATTCGCTCTTCTTTGTTTGCTTACTAAGTATCTAGAGAAGTATTGCAATATCCTCGTTGTATTGAAGTTGACTGCCTGTCTGTGATGCTCGGGGGTTATCCATCCCATTTTCATTGTGATGAGTGACTACTAAACGACGCTGAGGACACATACCACTTATCAGTATATGACCAGAAGAGGATCCAGAGGTAGCATCATACACCTCCTAGCCATGTCTTGGTCCACCACCTTCGAAGCTTAATCGCTCCTTAAGTACAGCCACACATTTGCTTAAGATAAGTAGCGCATGTCTTCTAGAAATATTGAGTTGTTCAACGCATACGTTGGCCTGCGCATAATGGAGATAGCATCAATAGATCAAGCAATGATGAGTTGGACGTCGCACAACGCAAGCAGTGCCCTTTTCTTTTCTTACATTAGGCCTCAACTTTGCGTTTCAAGTCTGTCTTCTTCGAATAATGAGGCCTACTTCTCCACAAGTCAAAAGAAAGTTAGACTGCCCCTAAGAATCGACTGGCGAGATGAAGACTCTAAGCTGCAAGTCGTGGCTTTGCATCGCCATATTCCAAAGAAAATGGGGCTAAGAATACAGAGCATGGGGGGCTAGTGGAAACGACAAGGCTGGTATGCGCCCAAGACATGCTATGCTCCTCACGTATGGCCAAAAGACAAGACCCTCAAGTTAAGCTATGTTGACTGGTTCATGTCACGTACAGCAGCAAGTACTACCTGACATTGGGTAAGTAGGTGGCCCTTCCCGCCCATACGGCTTTATGCCTATCATATCATTTCCCCTGTAACCAGATATATTAATTCTTATTTTATCATTTCGTCATCTACGTCACAGCATGCATGGATCGGCTAGGAAAGGCTTGCAAAGCCGTTGCTCTTTTTCGCCTTTCCCCATCTGGATGCGGGCAGAGAAGTGGAGTGAAAGGAACTATAGCTTGTGAAAGAGAACATACTCCAGCATTAAGTGCCATGGAGAGCATGTGGTTGTTTTGATTGTCACATATCAGTCAGTGCTCCCTTGGCTTCTATTTCATCGGCCTCTGTCCCTCTTTCTTTCTTTCTCGACCAACCTGTTTTCTTGTCTGTCCTTGTAGAAGACACCAATAAGTCTTCTGGGGTCTTTTGTCTTGTCCCCGACACTTCCAACTTAGACGTTGACTCCAAGTCTTGTGTCACTTCTCCTCTCTAGCAACTGCTGTCTTGTTTTGAGGTTCCCATCATACTCGCCTACCGTGAAGGCAATTACTTTCAAGACTTGCACCCGTTCATCCAAAGGACTGCCTTTTTGTGTTGAGCTCTTGCCCTCTGCCTTTCCCAACATTTGAACAACTGCCTGATTTTGAATTTGACCTGAAAAGGAAGGCGCAAAATATTTTCTTTGTTCCTGCCCTCTTTTCTTTTCCATCATGAGGGTGTTCACTTTCTCGCTCCTTGGTAGCCTTGTTGCCACGATCTTCAATGTCGATGCTGCTTTTCTGGCTCCGAGGCCACCTTACCAGCTAGACCCTGCCGATGAAGTTACTTACAGGAACATGCTAAGAGATCAGCCCGCCGGCGTTGCGCGGCGATCAGAGGGGTAAGTTTCTATTGGTCATTCTGTGGACACCCAAGACTACTTTCTAACTATCCCCGCTGGCTTAGCTACCATTATGATTCCACCACCGCTCCTACTTTAAGCGAGGAGCCCACTACCGTCAGCAGTGAAGCACCACCTGCTGCCACTAGCCAAGAGCCGGCTGCCGCTATCGCTAGTGATCCCCCGACACCCATGTCTGGCGAACTGCACCATACAGAATGTGGACCGTACTCAACCCAAGTCAACAACATCTGGGTGACAATTCAAACCACCAAGTACTTCTACTACTTCAAACAGCAAGAAGTCACCAAGGTTGTCGACATCCCAACCACGGTATACCAACACGTTACGTCTGCTGTAACAAATGTCGTTGAGAAGACAATTGTCGACACCAAGTTCTACACTGCTACTGTTACCGCTAATGGGACTGTCACCACTGCCGTTATCCCAACTACGGTGTCTGTTCCCATGACAGAGACTGTCACCAAGACCATTGCTAACTCTGTCCATGGAAGCGATGTCGTCAAAACGGAGTTCCACACTGTCACTGTTGCTGGCAATGGCACTGTCGTCACAAAGACGGTGCCGATGACGGTGAGTGTCCCAGCTACAGAGGTTGCTACCAAGACTATTGTCAACTCTGTTTGTGGAAGCGATGTCACAAAAACGGAATTCCACACCGCTACTGTTACTGCTAATGGCACTGTTGTCACGGTGGTTGCACCGACAACCATGATCCAGCCTACTACACTTCCCGGCGTCTACGATACAGTTATCAATACAGTAGTTAAGCAAAAGCCTAACCCCGTATACTTCACCACGACGGTCCGGGAGTACATCACTTCCGTACCTAGCCCCGGAACTGTCACGGTCACAGCTACAGCTACAGCCACAATTACTGCTGTGACCACAGTTGTCGAGGTTTATACCAACGTAGACACAAGCGTGCTCACAAATCACGTCACACGGACAAACGAGGTGACGGAGACAAACTTGATCACGCACTCTATAGGATACACCAGCACCGTGTTCGAAACTCATCAAGTCGTCACCACTGTCCTCTCTACTGTTTTCACCGTACGATTTCCTACCCTAAATTCCCCTATATAGACGACCCCTACTAACACTATCAATTACAGTCATATCCTGTCACTGTAACCTTCACCCCCAACTGCCAGTATGGCCACTTGGGATGCACTACTTTAACTGAGGTTTCATGGACTACCGAGTTCGCGACACTGACTACGACTGCTTTAGTCCCCACTCGAATTACTCAAAATATAACTAATATCGCCACTGATGTCCAAACTCGGCCTGTTACTATTACTCCCCCTCCCGTAACAGTTACTCGGGCCGAAACTATCACGGCCCCCGCTATAACTGTGACCCAGGCCCAGTTTGTTACCGCTGACGAAGTCACAATCACTCGAGACCAAATCATCACTGAGCCTCCCGTTACAGTCACCCAGTTCGCCTCGGACCAGCCTCTCACCACTGTCAAAGATATTACACCCTGCCCTGCCCCCACGGATTCTCCTATCAAAATTCCCTACGATCCTAAAAGTAGTTATAGCCGGGGTTGCCCTCCTGGATATATTTGCAATCCAAAAAAGCCTGACAACTGCAACTTTTGGGGCGACATTCCCGATAAGACTTACCTTTGCGAGCCTCGATACTGCATTCCTGCTCCTGAGCTGAACGATACATATTGCGGGGATGGCCCTATCCCCCAAGACCCAGGATACTTCAATATTAACCCTGAGGTCTTCGGCCTCACCTTTGATATTTTTGAAGAGCCCGAGGTCCTAACTAAGACTATCGGCACCCACATCACGACCTACACCCGCACCGACCAGTATGTGCCGCAGGAAACTTTTCGTCAGTTGTATCCTTTGACCACCTCTGTAGCGGAGCGTTCTACGCCTCAGATGGTTCCTTCTAGGATGAATGATAAAAGGTATATGGCCGTTCGGGGGACCGTTTCTAAAAGGGAAGGCTCCATCATCGCGTCATGTTATGATCTATGCAACACTTGTGGTAAGAGAGCGCAAAAGATGGGAACGGTCCCTGACGTGTGCGAATACAAATCTTCCTTCAGAGCATATCTTTACGAATGTAAACTCTGCCTCAAAAAGTATAGAGGGACCGCTGCTTACAGTGAATCACGAAGCACTCTCAATAAAGCATTAGAGGTTTACTGGAATTATTGCGATATTGATTTTCCAACTTACTTGACTTCAGAATCCGAGAATGCGGGGATTCCAGAGAGGTTTCAGGAATAATTGGTCACTTCTTCACGGAGCCTGACTAATACATATGCCTTAGCCGTTGCTATAATCGAATCTACTAGTACGTCCACTGCCACAGCAATGTCCACACCTGTTTTCACATCTCCCCTTGAGGTCGGAACTAGGGTATCTTCAGGAACCACCTCTTCAGATTTTCAGGCATTCGCTCTCTCCTTTACACCAGCTTTATCATCTAGCGGTTGTTCATTTACAGAAGTTGAATCAAGCGCAACCTCTAACGCCGATGCTCTTTTTGAATATTCTGCTGATGATATTGATAGCTCTACCGTAACAGACGCAGCAGCCACCAACTCGCAATCGGTTAGTGACAGCCTTTCGGAAACTCTGACGTCTGATGATGCAGACTTCTTCATGGCTACTGACTCCGGTTCTTCTTCTGCTTCATCTTCTGCATCTTAAACGGGCGATAATGTCTCCATTATCTCAACATCTGAAGTTGATGCGCCCCAAACAGGCTCTGGAACGGAGGTTCCCACTGGGACTAGTACAAGCGATAGTTCTTTCCCTACTACGTCAGATTCTAGTGGTGTCACCTCCATTGAGTCTGCAACCTCAGGTGTTGATGAATCTGCATCATCGCTTACGCCAAAAACAATCACCAGCTCCTCCATAGTTTCTGGGTCACCAGAGACTGCGGCCGCGTCCTCTGTTCAGCCCAGCTTCTGTGGCATTCTCTTCTTAGTTGGATTTACTTCAGTTTTGACTCCATGGGAAACAGATCGTTCTATGAGCCCCCGTTATGTATACACGAGTCATTTCCTATGTTCTTTTTCACCGTTCCTTTTTCTGACATTTAATGCTATCTTTTTGCTCATTTTACGATGCCCACTCACTCACTACACGAAGCCCAGTCATTTTATCTATATTAATTATCACCTGGAGCTCCACGTCTATATGCTTCTATCAATATACTATCCTTAACGTTTCACTATGTTGTCATGCCCGCTTTATTAATTGTAGTTGATGTTTGGTTGCTGCCTGTTATGTTAAATTTGCAATACCAAAACATTCACTGGCTATTTGTTTGCTGTTTGCTTGCTGTATCTATATGAGTTGTGTGGCCAAACATACTACAGTGCAGGATATGCTTACCATATAGCAAAAGTTTCAACGCTACCAATCAACCTGATATTCTGACTCACCGGGTTTCCAGTCTATCGAGAAGGTTCCATTCATCTCCAGGCTTCTAGCAGTATTCTATAAAAGCTCTCTACATCTTCTAGCGACTCGTCTAACTCTACCCACTTCTCAGCTGCTCCAGAACTGAGAACTGCTTTAGCCACTGTCACTAGACTCTTTCACGCCCATAACCTTTTTTACCCATTGCATTTTCCGGAATGGACAATACTACAACCAACTCTCATATCAGTAGCGAAGCCTTGCTCAACAAGATTGACAGGCTTCGTGAGCTTAACATCAGCCAGCACGTTGGGCTTCCTCAAGTAGGTCTAGTCGCAATTCTCTTGAATTCATTCACTAACTCACTTGTAGCTTGTTGTCGTCGGAGACCAGAGTTCTGGTAAATCTTCGTTGCTGGAAAGTCTTTCTGGCATTCCTTTCCCTCGGGATGTGAATCTCTGCACTCGATATGCCACTCAAATCTCATCAAGACGTGATGAGACGTACCAAGTGGATGTTTCTATCATCCCAGGGCCAGGCTCTACGCCTGAGCATATCGAGAAGATTTCATCCTTCTCTCCGCCTACATTGTATCAAGGTGACTTCAAGACTGGTTTTCCTGCAATTCTAGAAGAGGTATGACAATCATTTAATGCATAATTTTGAATGTTTTCTAAATTCTAAATGTCACAAGGTCAACAAAGTCATGGGAATTGCAATGGGTGAGGATTCCCCCAATGGCTCTGTCTTTTCTGAGGATATCCTCAAAATCGAGATCAGTGGTCCTGAAGAGGACTATCTTACCATTATCGATGTCCCTGGAATCTTTCGAGTAGCTGGAGGCTTGACAACCCCCGAAGATGTCACACTTGTCAGAAATATCGTCACAAAGTACATCAGGGACAAGCGAACCATCATCTTGGCAGTTATCCCCTCCAACGTCGATATTGCCACCCAGGAAATTCTAAGTCTTGCCAAAGAACATGATCCTAATGGTGAGCGTACTCTCGGCATACTCACCAAGCCCGATTTAGTGAGTGAGAAATCGGCTCAAAGCGCGGTCTGTGCCCTTGTCGAGGGCCGCAGACATCCACTATCTCTTGGTTATTATGTTGTTCGTAACCGTGGTGCCGACGACTTGGGCGCTTGTACAAGTTCCAGCACCGTAACCCTTGACCGTTTTTTCAATCAAAGCCCATGGAGTGGGCTTCCCCGACACCGGATAGGCATCTCTTCTTTGAAACACCGTCTTGGAGAACTTCTTGAGGAGCTCGCCTCACGGGAATTTCCCGCCTTAGTTAATGAGCTCAAAGAAAAACTTAAGATAGCTCAATCACGTCAAGAATCGATGGGCCCTAAAAGAAACACACAGGAAGAACAGAGGCTTCTACTTGGCCAAATTGCAAAGGATTTCGAGTCTATAACCCAGGATGCTCTGAACGCTACATACAATCGCCGACCTGAATTTAAAGATACGCGGCTGCGTCTGATCACAAACCTGGTCAAACTAAGTGAAGATTTCCGCAAAATCCTCATAAATATGGGCCATACTTGGGAAATGAACGAATTGAAGCTTGATAACCAGCTAATAAACGTAAGTCATCACAGCTATGACTGGACCCATTGTCCTCATGGAGGCGAATTTGCCATTGACGCTGATTTTGACATCGGAAATAGGACCCAGCTACATCACAAGAAGATAAGATTATGACCCCTAAACTATTGATTGGAGACCTGGTCAATCGTTTCGATTGGGTAATGGATTTGGTTGGAGATCTTGACGACCTCGAGCGCCCTAAGTCCGGAATCTCTTCAATCATTGAGAAAGTATATGAAAGCAGCCGCAGCCGAGAGATATGCGGAAACAATGGCAGCATTATCTCCGATGTTTTCATTCGCCAATCAACAAAGTGGTCTACCATTGCTGAAGCATTCGTCGCCCGAGCGGTTGCAATTGTTCATGATTTCATATTAGCTGCATGCCACGCATCCTGCCACTCGGAAGATATTCGCAAAAAGTTAATCCGTGTTCTGGAAGAGCTTGTTGTGCCCCGCTACGAAGCGGCGTTCAGGCAAATGAGATTTATTCTCAGTATTGAACGCTTCAGTGACCTTCAAACTCTGAACAAGGACTATTCGAAAAAGTACGAACTTCTTCGCATTTGTAAGGCAAAACACTTACTTGGCAAAAAGGGATTCGAAGATGACGATCAGATGTATTATGAAAATTTAGAGAGGTACTTATCTGAAACTCAGAATTCTCAGTCACTCGATGAGATTGTCTGCAAGCTTGATGCGTACTATTCCGTTGCAGTTCTCAGATTCATGGACAATGTATGGAATCAAGCGATAGAACACTTTCTTGTATCAAGTTCAGAGTCACCATTGGCCCTGTTCACTCAACAGTGGGTGATGACGCTGGACAAAGAAAGACTAGCCCATATCACCTCTGAGTCTCTTGTGACGCGAGAAAAAAGGGTCGAGTTGGAGCGGCAGCTTAGCGATATCAGCGAGGCCTTGAAAGTTCTTCGATTCTGAGATACAGTTCAGTCCAGGGACAACCGTGAATGGGAAGCACAGGCAAGGATTCATAGGAAGTATGGTTTATCAAGCAACAAATGTGATGCTAAATCACAAGAGAAAGTATCCAGTATTTTTATTTCATAAAGAAACAGTGTTTTTCAACATTATTTAGCATTTAATACACATCAATGCCAATATTCTGGTGAAATACTTGTCAGTAAGCATTTGCTCAGTACGACGTTTAGTTTAACAGTTCTTGATGCTTTGTACACCGGCTTGCGTCATTTCAAATAGCCCCATCGTATCCAAGATCCTTGGCAATATTCTTTGGAACTGGTCTTTTGCTGCTATCCTGTTGATTTTCGTTCCCCAATGGCTTTCCAACCCTACATCCAGGCCCCTAATCGTTTCCGAGAAACATCGCCTACCTTCGCTAGTCGCCATCATAGCTTCCAAAAAAAAAGACCACCATTCAAAATGTACCGATTAACTCATCCTCTTTGGATTCAGTTGCTTGGCGAGACTCCTTTTTTCCTATCTACGAGGTGACATGTCTTCACTCGAAAACCAGTGGATACAAGTGAAGCACGAGCCATTATGTTCGACTGGATGTCACACTGACGATTTATCGTGAAGTATGTGTATATAAATAGAACTTGACAACGGTAATGAGTCTCGGTAAGGCAGAATCCAAAATAAATCCTTTCATGCCTACTGATATGCCTCTCAATGACTTCAGATGAAGTTAAGCATTCGTTTCATGGTGTAACTATCGTACAAGATTTGTCGTGTAACATGAGATTCGCCCCTTTATCTCCACAATAAACCCTACATGACAAAATGCATCATCCAACAGGATTAATGCGTTAAGCATGTGCATATTTCACAGTAAATGATGCAACATGAGTACTATTTCATTGTTGTCGTCTTTACTCTAGGTTGCATCACTTTAGAGTGTCAAGGCACTGAACGAGTTAAGACTCACGCATATTGTGGCCCTGATAAATGGCCAACGGATATAAGCCAAATTACAATACTACGGCACCATGGTCGCTCTGTAGCATCCCCCCTTACAAATCAAAACTCTAAATTACAAAAGATGATATTGATTGGGTGTTAAGGGTATCGGTAAGGTTAGGTAAAAACAGACGATTTATGCCGTTACTCTCCTTCTTTTCATAAATGAATAGAATCAAGGTAGAAACAAAACAAGAGATTGGGGCGGAATCAAGGGTGGAAAGAAAGAGTAGACGAGACAACGCAGCCCGTGATGGAAAAAAAAAAAAAAGAAAAAAAAGATAAAGCAACCATATCATATGGTGCCGGAAGACAGGAAAACATGGAAAAAAGTAAAAACCAACCAAGATAAAAACAAAAAAAAAAAAGATATAAAGCAGAGAAACAGACCTAGTCCTTTTCTCATCATGCCATACAGTGCTTGTGTCGTCCACAAGTGAGCACACCCACTGCGTCGCATCATATTCTTGAGCTAGACAGCCATTGCTTTCTCAATAGAAAGCAGGCAAACTGACCGTCATAATCATCAATACCCACCAAATACACGTTGTATGTGCGATGGATGCGCCTCTCCAAGTGTCTTCTTGCCCTTGTAAAAAAGAAAAATGAAATAAAACCCCCTTCAGTTCCACCGCGTTCAAATCGACCGTCATCGTGATGCAATCTGCATCGTCAGCTCGCGTCTTTGCCACAGAGAATAAACTTGTTTCCCAGGCATTCATAGCCCCGAAGCTCAATTTAAAGGTACATGGACCGTCAAGAGCCGAATATGGTATTGATGGCTTGCAAAACGACGTCTTGTCCTCTCCCAGTGCTTTTGAGACGATGATCGCATTTACATAAGTAAGCACTTGGAGCAGCAGCCGGATGTCTTGTTGCCGTCATCAATGTCCATGTCGTTGGGAGAACCATGGGCTCCGCCAGCGGCTCCGCTGCCGGTAGAATATCCTTGCATCTCGCGATTGTATCTGCGAATTTCACGGACGATATCGAAAAAGGCCTTCTCAACGTTGATGCGCAGCTTAGCCGAGGTTTCAATAAACTTGCAGTTGAATCCACGAGCCAATGCCTCGCCCTCTGTTTCACATCATTAGCATTACTATGCATACACGTAACTGCACGACGATTATGCATACCTTGCCGAGTAACCTCACGCTGTGACTCCAGATCACACTTATTACCAACGACAACCATGGGGAAGTAATCCTTGTCTTTCACACGCAGAATTTGCTGTTGGAATGTCGTAATTTCATCGAAGCTCTGCCGGGAGGTGATGGAGTATACCAAGAGGAAGCCCTCGCCGGTGCGCATATACTGCTCACGCATGGCAGAGTATTCTTCCTGGCCGGCCGTATCGAGAACGTCGAGAAGCGCAACTTCCTCGTCGATGACGCACTGCTTGCGGTAAGAGTCTATAATAGTTCAGCGGTTAGTACTCTACTGGTGTCGAATTCAGTGCGTATTTGGGGTTTAAATAACATTGAATCGGTATCCGAAAAGACGCGATGTAGTTCCGGGCAGGAGTAGGACGCGAGCCACGCGCAATTGTTTCGTAACATCAGGCACAAAGGCTCATCAAAATTATCCAAGATAGTTGTCGTGACCTGTCTCCAGACATGTACTGGGAGCGTCGAGTTGCTGGATTGACGTCTTGAAAACCGACTTGCATTGATTTCACCTTCATATTGGCACGGGCATTTTATTGTTTTGTCCAAGCTCGAGCAGGGGGTTCGAAAAGGAGAATGTGGATGGAAGCTAGATGGTAAACAAACCTTCAATTGTTGGATCGTATTCATCGACGAAGTGGCTTTGAATAAGCTGGATAGTCAAGCAAGACTTTCCAACACCACCACCACCGACAACCACCAACTTGTATTCTCTGAGGAACTGTCGTAAAGCAGATATTCGTTAGCGGGTTATTGCGCCACGCGGCCATGTAGACCCAGCCAGACCGATCGCGGTGGGTTTTTCTGGCAGGGGAGAGCCAGAAGCGGTTAACGGACGCACCTTAGAGGCCATTGTGAATTATATATAAAAGTAGAATATTAATCTATTAGATGTCTCGTTGTCGCGTAATCGTGAAGATGTAGTAGCAAAGGCCTGGTAATCGTCGAAATATCGATGCAGACAAGCAGTCGGGCTGAAGCTGCGATTAGGGGCGACGAAATTTCAAGGGAGATGTCTTTTTTTTTCTTTCGTGAGTGGCAAGCTTTCAATTTTTTGGCGCTGGTCCAAAGAGGGTCTTTGCGGCGAATTGGTTGATAGGGGGAATTAAGAATGGATGTAGGAGAACAGAGACAGAAGGGACGGCGAAAAGACGCGGCAGTAGACGAGTGGAGAATCTGAAGTCCGGCTTGATGACGAATAAAAAAAGAAAAAGAAAAAAAGAAGGAAAACGAGCCACGAGAGCGAAAGAGAAGGTTGTATGAAGAGAGAAGGCAAAAGGAAAGTAGAGGAAAAGAAATCCAGAAGAAAAGAAAAGAAGAAAAGAAAGGAAGAAAAGAGGAGAGAACAAGAGGAGCAGCGAGAAAAATAAGGACGTAGGTAAAGTAAAGGTAACCGTAACTTCTAGTAGTAGTAATAACAACTAGGAGCAGGAGAGGAACAGGAACAGACAAGGAAGGAGGGCAGGATAGGATAAGGCAGGAACCAGGACTAGGAGAAAATGAAGGAAACTGAGAAGGGGGGAAAGGAAATAAAACTGTTCTGAAAAGGGTATTGCCAAACAGAAAGGAAGACAACCCAGAATGCTAAAGCTGTTGCCCTATAGGTTTTGCAGGCTAGATTGTTGAGGCTTATCAAGAGCAATAGAGAGCAGAGCAATAAGCAATAAGCAAAAATTAAAAATTAAATAAAAACGGAACTAAAAGATACGGTCAACCGCGGGCAGGAGCAAGACAACGTAGCTTCCAAAAGTACCAGCATGAGAGGGAAAGAAAGTCTTTCATCTCTTTGTCTGATCTGCTAAACTTACATTTATCTCACTTTATCCTTTCTCTATATACGAAGCCTACGGCAAAAGGAATTGGCTCAGTAAAACGGGTTGGCAGCAACGACGAGGACCAAGCAATCTGTGACTCTGGCAGATTAGTGAAGGAGAGTTGCAAGGTTGCAATTGGCTTTTAAGGGGGCAGGTTACTTACTAGGCTAGGGGAGGCCAATGATGCCAATAGAAAAGGGCAACTGCCACTACTTACATAGATCGAGCAGCTGACGAAAAACGACACAGCAAACAGGCACGCTACTCTTAACGTAGCTGCCAGACTGAGGTAAATTGGTCTGTTTGAATGAGGGTCTCTGCAGAGTTGTGAATACAACTTCCACTGCTCCTTTATCATGTACACCTTCTCTTGCCCTTCATCTGAAGTCCCTGTCCTGTATCAATCTTCATATTGAAACACAACACTAAATCATCCACTAAAGCTCTTGTTTTGCGGACTAGCCCAGAACCCTGCGACTTCCTTTACCTGGGGCTAGGAAATCAACGTAGGTCCAAGCGCACGGTTCCACAGTTAATTGCCATCAATTGACAATTTGGAGTTCCTGGTCTCCTACTTTCCCAAGCTCAGCTTTTCACCTCTTGCCTACTCTTCAGGGCCGGTGGCTTGTTTGCAAAGCCAAAGGAAACAATCCAAAGAAACCATACGGGGGGCTATCACCCCCGCCCCCATGCACACACAATGGACGACGCTCCCATTTGCCATTTGCCATTTACCCAAACTATAGCTAGGCAAAGATCGCAATAAACACAGACACATTGATCATCGTATTACCAATCGTCTTTATCTTTTCTGTCAAGACCCCCCAAGATGTCTATTTCTCCTCGCGTCAACGTGGAGCTATGAACGTTAAACAACCACAGCTCTTGAACATATTGTCGTAATGATATCCTGCCGCTGTCAGTCCGCCGCCTCTTTTCCTCGTCATTTTCTAGTCTCTCTGAGCCGTCGCCTACTTCCACATTGCTTCTAGCAGTAGTCCATTGTTGTCGGCCGGTGATATCCGGTGCGGAAGACACGACCTCCCATGGCCAGGACAGTCCCGGCACAGTCCCTTGCTATGGGGATTTTCTGTGCGGATTTGTGGCGGTTTAATAACATTAGGCGGGCATACACCTGTTTTCCCTTGTTGCTTCAGCTGCACGCGTTATTTATACCCGCTCGTCAGGACCAAGCGCGTGGCCCTGTACCTACTGTGCTTTCGCATATAAACGAGTAAAGGCGAGGTAAACAGTAAACACTGTGACGCAAATCGGCCCAGTATGTCTGTTAACGCTTAATTTCTCCTATGGCAAGTTTTCAAGTGGCAACATCCAAAAGACAACACGAAGTCATCCCAGCAATGGCGCTACAGCTCTGATCTTTTGCGGGCTGAAATATAACGTAGGACACACGACAAAGCCAGCACCCCCTGTCAAGGACCTCTGCAAATTTTTGCGACACCCCCTGTATTTTTGCCTTACCCTCTACAGCATGTCACCCACTAAGGCGCAGCGCAAACTTTACCATGGATACGATGTTAAATAGCCACAAGGTGGCAAACAAGCCCTATGCCAAGTTAACAGCTAACCCTGAAGGTGCAGTTTCATTCTACAACTTTCTAGCTTCAAGTAGCATCGCGGTCTCAGCTCGCTTTTCCAAGATGTCAATACTCTTCTTCTCAAGCTGTCAGCTCTCAATTGCGTCATCGTGCAGGCTAGAATACAGTTCTTACAAATCGTGAAAGTTTCAATACACAGACCGCAATGAGGTTTGTGAGTATGGCCTTCCAACAACTGCTGTACCATGCTTTCTTCAGTGTTGCGTCGTCCACCATCTCGTCATGCGGCTTTCCAAGGCAGACTTTGGCAAAAAAAAAAAAAAAACGACTATAAGTAGCCATTTCTTGTCCTGTCCTACGGATTCATGCATGAAACAATAACATGTAAAATCCAATGGTTTGCCTGAAATGACACGTGCATGTAATGTAGTGTGTTGCAGGCAAAGAACAGCAAATAACACACACAGGCGGATTGCGGCTATTAGATTCTTAGATTGCTTGTGTTCCCGTCAAGCGTCCCGCCCTGTATCTTTATCCTACCCAGGAAGCATTAGGGCGGGCCTTGTAGAAAGAGTCTTCAAATCAGCGACTCTCTCTACACACAAGAGGAAACGACGCGGAATACTAGCCAATTCATGCGCCGCAGTTATTCCATACCTTTGGCAATATGCAATGCCTATTTCCACGTTCCTAAGATTAGTTTCCGTCATTCGTGCATGCCAAAAGTCATGAAGCAACCAGTACAAGCTTTCCACTCTCCCAAGTACGATGCAATAGGATAGTCACGTGTCGTATGCAGCTTAAGTAGCCCGTCTTTCGTAGAACTGAAGCCATGTAGTTCCTTTCTTATCCTATCCACCCATCAGGTCCATTTTATGATCTTCCCTCCCTTCTTTTGTTTCCTCAGCTCTAGTGCAACTGTAACCAAGCGTGCACGCGTCACGCAAGGCTGCATCCCAACATTCTCACCTCAACTTCATCATTTTTGCATTCACCGCCTAGCCCGTTGGCTCGTAGTTGCATTGTTCAATGCGACCAGAAACATGAAGATCATAGCTTGTAGTTTGTAGTTCTTTTCGGGATCCAATTCCTTATCTGGCTGTTCATGTTCTGGACCTGGCGAGAGATTTGCCTGTATTGATCTACAGGGGGTTTAAAGCGGTAAATGCATTGTATTTATTGCCAATTTTCGGAAATAAGAAAAACACAGAGTCAGGAGCATCTAGCGCTTGAAGTTCGTCATGCTTGTTCAATGACAATAAGGGTTTAGTAACCCTTTGTTACATGGGGGCATAAGAGAAAGAGGTGGCTAGCAGCGGTCCATAGTAAATATTATGTCCTTCAAAAGAGATATGTATTCAAGTAGCTTCAGGCTCGTCATCCTCGCCTTCAACGGTTACCCTGCGCCCCTTGACATTCTCAATCACTTCGGGAACTAGGCTCTCAAGATACTCTCGATCCCGCCCAACAAGCGTCACCGTGTTGCGTGACTTTTTAAATCGTGGGTAGCTGCCAACCTTGATACCCTTTGGTTCAACCACAGCAGCTAGTTTTGTCAAGTACAAAGCGACGGCGGTTTCGGGCATTGGGGTAGAAATCAATACACGATGCGTTCCCTGACCTTGAAGACGCGGTACAATAGACGGCTTTAGGCCATCAATTAGACGCTCAAAAAGCTGCGGAATGCCTGGCAAGATGTGTACATTGCCATTCACGACAGTGACAGGTACCCAGAGATCATCCCATGTGTAGATAATCTGCTTGGAGAGATCCCGACTAAGATCAAGTGGTAGGATGACCATGCGCTCGCGAGCAGTGCGATCGGGCGACTCGACGTTCCAGTCAAAATTGGGCTGCGACGGGTGAGGCTTCATAAGGCGCTTCATTCGATCATACGTGGGCTGGTGCAGGGTCAAAGGCAAAGAGAAGGCTTTGCCGATGGCTTGGTAGGTGATGTCATCGTGGCTAAATTTGAGGAATCCCCAGTCAGTAAAACACACTAGTACAGCAGCAGATAGTCATATAGACAGACACATGCTTGATTATCCCGAATCAGGGGCGTTATCAAAGGAAAGTATAGAAGAGTGATACAGAGCAGAATAAAGAGATGAGGTAGCGTATTGGGGTTGTCTTACGTAGGACCGATGCCACCACTAAGCACAGAAACAACGTTAGCTAGAAAGCTCGTGCTGCAGGAATGGAGAACGGATGTTTGAAGCAAGGAGTAAAGG
Source organism: Ceratocystis variospora (assembly GCA_038407165.1). NCBI lineage: Eukaryota > Fungi > Ascomycota > Sordariomycetes > Microascales > Ceratocystidaceae > Ceratocystis > Ceratocystis variospora. The sequence continues at coordinate 23,806 of JAXHKN010000115.1, forward strand.
CAAAGTTCATACCTGGTGACTACGAAGTCATACTTGTTGCTCATATGGCTTACAGCCTCAGCGATTTCCTCTTCGTCGTCGCTAACGACCTCAATCCGCTTGAGTTCCTAAAGATATTGTTGGCATTGAGATGAGGGTCATGGGTAGCAAAAGGGGCAAGAGAAATATGTACAATACCGAGACTGAAGCACCAACGTGCAAGGTAGGGCGAGTTTGTCTTGGACGAACAAATATGTTAGCTGGAGCACCATTTTAAAAAAGCCTCCTGGAAGAATGAGAAATGGACTAAGCATACATCAATGACCTTTATTTAACACGAATTGGTTAGCCATTATAATTCTTTTATGGTCTGCAGACATGAAGCTCACAGGAGGGTGCAGTTCCAATGGTCCGCGTTATAGAAGAGGGGATGGATACGTACTTTTCCGCCGAGAACCTCATCGCCGATGATTAAACAGGCGGCAGTGCGGATGGGCTGGTTATTACGCTCTTCCGCGGAAGCCATGGCGGATATGTCAAGTACAGGGCTTCTCTAACACAATGGGCTTAAGGAGTAAGCATGAGGATGACAACCAGCGAATGAAACTAGTGGTACACCAAGAAACAACACGAGCGAGCTTCGTAGCCATGCGGGCTTGTGTGATTAGGACTAAAGCTGAAGCATTGCCATTGCTCCATATGACAGAATTTTCTAAGCTGAAATATAAAGGAGATTTCTTGCTGTCTCGGTCCTAAAACAAAGTGGCGGTAGATTGAAGGGTTGGGGTGATTGTAATGAGAGGAACCTGACGTACAGTAGACGGTTAGCCAATAAGATGTATACAGACACAAGTACAAGTACAAGTACAAGTTCAAGCACAGGTGAGAATATTGGCAGAAAAGTAGTGTTGAAATTAGAGACAACTGAGTCAGTGAAAAAAAAAGAACCGTCGATATTTTCTATCTTGTAGATGACGTTAAAAATGGAGATGGTCAGCTTGAATTATGCAGAGGCGCGGGCTCCTTGTGAAATAGGAAGCTAAGGTTGGTGTTTTATGAAGCCTTGCATAAAGCACAGGAGCTCTCGGCTTGACAGTAACTCTAAAGTGGGGCATATAATTGGCGGGGTAGTTAGACATGGATGGAAAGGGCGCAGGTATAGATAGAGTACACATCGTTTGATGCAACAGATCAGGCTGGAGCTTCAACTTAAGAATCTTTCAATAAACCCATTTCTATATTTCCTTTCTCGTCGATACACTGCGTTGCCGATAACATGGTATGAATATCATTTTGACTCTTCGGTACCCTGGAACTTGGTTCTAATATCTGATACCTAACACGTAATCGAACTATAGAGTTCTGAAGCTAGACTGTACAACTTTTCACAGGATACGCGCACCCATTTGCGCAAGTTTAGTCTCAGCACCTCCCGTTCCAAAGAACCACAAGCTGTTATTTGTGAGTCTACTGCAAAAGTCGTGTGTGTGCACGCTTGGTGATGGATATGTAATGTCTCTTTTGATGGATTTTCGTTAACCCTAAATACCAATTGCCGCTAGACCTGATTGACAAGAACTCGTACGAGATCAAACAACAAGACCAGACTGTCTATAATAGTCTTGAAGATATCAGCGATGCTCTTCCCGACAACTCGCCGCGTTTTGTGTTGTTGAGTTATCCTTTGACCGTGGTAAGACCCCACACCGTTCCTAGTCCTTGTTAACGTAACTCATAGACTAACTATCGAAGACTGATGATGGATGCAAGCCTGTGCCATATGTCCTTATATATTATCTACCTGCCACTTGCAATGCTGGCGCGAAAATGATGTATGCTGGCGCCAAGGAGCTGATGCGATCCACCAGCAACGTCGGCAAAGTGTTTGATATTGAGGATGCTGAGGACATACTGGAGATACCAGCCAAGTTGGGCCAGAAGTAGAGAGCGATAAAGTAAGTACATGTAGTATCGCACTTTTATATAAGCTCAGGACTTAAAAAACGAAAATAACGTCTGGTGGTCGTAACAATATAAGGATAGTGGCTTTTTTCTTCACCTGTCTTCTTTGGGAATGACGTCATCGACATCCAGATTCAACTGCTCAGAGATACCCTTGACGACACCCATAAAGGCTTTACAGGCTGGGCTGTCGCCGAATGAATCGAAGTAGCTTTCACCATAGTCGCATGCCATTCTGATGCGGGGATCTAAGGGAACCGATCCTAGAAACGGAATACCCATTTCTTTTGCTAGCATAGCACCGCCGCCTGTAGTAGCCTTGAAAATGGCATTGGTATGGGTGCATTTAGGACAAACAAAGCCACTCATATTTTCCGCAAGGCCCAGTATGCGGATGCCGGCTTTGCGGCAAAAGTCTATCTCTTTGCGGACATCTAGCAGCGCCACCTCCTGCGGTGTTGTCACTACTACGGCGCCGTCAATGCCACTGTCTCGAAGAAAAGTGTTGACACTGAGATGCTCATCGCTAGTCCCAGGAGGGGTATCGACAAATAAAAAGTCCATGTCGCCCCATTCTACATCCTTAAGAAACTGTTTGATGAGGCCGTTCTTCTTTGCACCACGCCAGATGATAGCATCGTCGCGGTTTGGTAGCATAAACTGAATGCTCATGACACCAAGGTTGTCCATGACCCAGACAGGAGACCAGCCGTTGGCGCTAACATGAATTGTTTCATCTTCCACTCCCATCATTTTGGGGATGCTGGGTCCGCAGATATCGGCGTCCATGATGCCAACTGTTTTTTCGGGGTTGGTCGCAAAGGCGTGAGCTAGCAGGCTTGTGAAAGTGCTCTTGCCCACGCCTCCTTTTCCGCTAAGTACAAGAATTCTGCGTTTAACGCCCTTGAGCCGGGATGTTATTTGCGGGATATCGGGGTCAGGCCCTTTGGGCGCGGAGGCACAAATAGCTTGGTTCGGACACCCAGCACAGTTATCAGCCTTCCCCGCCTGTTCAGATTCGGGTCCGGGACAGTGTTCGGGCTCAGGTGCCACAAGATCAGGCTTTTTCCTCATGGGATTTTGTAGGACATCTTCTGAGTCTTCTTGGGAGACATCAACGGCGTGCGCCATGTTATGCGAGTCACTTGAGGGATATCAACAAACCAAATAAATAGTGAGCGAAAAGTAGCAGCAAGAGAAGCCGTCGTTTCGGACAGTATGATTTGAAAGCTTTAAAAGTTGAAACGATGTCGTGTGGGGTTGAAGAATATTGTTTATAGCGTGTGGTGAGTAGGCGACAAAGTTGATTATTAATGGGTTGGTTGCCTTGCACAAGGGGCTTGTTCCTTGCTCAAGTTTCCACAAAGCAGTGAAAGCCTATCAATGTAGGGCGGAGGATATATTGAGAGGGAGGTAATGGAAGAAAAAAGCTAGTCCAAGTTTTCTACATTTCAACAAATGCAAGCCACCGTGAATATAGTCGTACTGTAACCATCGCAAGATCACAAGCCTTGTCATCGATGACTTCATGATGCTTTGGCTCTTATCGATTGTCTTATCGCCATGCTGATAAGGCATGCACTAGTGTAATTTTTAGCCCCTCTTAAAAATCTTTTCCCCTCCTAGAAAAGATGAAGCCGACTAACACAGGTGCATGTAAAACTGGGTGAACCGTGAATAAATAGACTATAATGGTGTTTATACACAGAATTGGCCCAATTATACTTTATCAGATCTTTCCCCCCCCCAAGGCTATTAAACTCTTGCTTTGCTGCATGCCTTTCTAACAAACCAGTCCCGCGAAACAGCATACCCCACTCATCGTTCGATTTTTGTATTTAGATCTCTTCAGTCTTTCCCGCTGAAGTCTGTGACGAAACCTTCATCTATTGCTTGCTGGCGCGCTCCATATTCCCCCTCTATTAAATCTCTATTAAATTGTTTTACTTGCACGTTTTCAGTCACTCATCATGACCGCTCCTTCCAAGACCCAGACTCAGATTGCCTCTCTGCGCCAGATCCTGTGTTCTGAGGAGTCTTCTCTGGCTTCCCGCTTTCGCTCTCTTTTCTCTCTTAAACACATTGCTGTTCATGCCGCCGCTGATGATCATGCCGATGCTACCGCTGCTATTGCCGCTATTTCAGAGGCTATGTCTTCTCCTTCGGCTTTGTTGAAGCACGAGCTGGCTTACTGCTTGGGCCAGACACACAACAAAAAGGCCATACCCGCTCTACGCGCTTGTCTATCCGATCTGAATGAAGACCCAATGTGCCGTCATGAAGCTGCTGAGGCTCTGGGCGCACTTGGTTTTGCCGAGAACCTCGACATTCTTCGCGAGTTCCGTGATCGTGTGGGTGAAGATGTTGTCGTTACTGAGACTTGCGAGATTGCTGTGGACCGTGTTGAATGGGAAAACTCTGAAGAACGCAAGCAGGAGAAGCTGCGCCAGAGGTAAGTTGTTTTTATTTTTGTTGTTTAGAGATGCTTGGAAACACATGTCATCCGGACTTACGCTGACTTGTATATTTGTGTAGTGACTTTGTGTCTATCGATCCTGCCCCACCGATGCCCGAGACCCAAAAGACACCCGATATTGCCGAACTCGGTAAAATCTTGATGAACACTGAGCTGCCTCTCTTTAAGCGCTACCGCGCCATGTTCGCTCTTCGTGATCTCGCTTCGCCTCCTGACCTTCCCACTGCCGTCCCTGCTGTCCTAGCCCTTGCCACTGGATTTGCTGATAAGTCCGCCTTGTTTCGGCATGAAATTGCTTTTGTTTTTGGCCAATTGTCGCACCCTGCTTCTATTCCGGCTTTGACTCAGGCCCTGAGTAATGTTGAGGAGGCTAGTATGGTCCGCCATGAGGCGGCAGAGGCCCTGGGTGGTCTTGGCGATGAAAAGGGTGTTGAGGAGACTTTAAGGAAATTTTTGACCGACAAGGAGCAGGTGGTACGGGAGAGCGTGATTGTGGCCCTAGACATGGCCGAGTATGAGAAAAGCGGCCAGACTGAATACGCTCTGATCCCCGAGGTCTCCGTATGATTCGGCAAAACCAATGATGTGGGGTCTATTTGCAGATTTTTGGTATTTTTTCTCTATGTAATTGGTTTTGGGGGGGTTCATTGGGCTTTAAAAATCGTGTATATTCTTTCCTTTTGTTGGGTATCATTATGGAGTACAAGAGATATGAAAAATCGACTCGATTTGAAGGTTGACCAAGAGACCGCAATGGCTTTTGCGTTTAGTTGTTTGTAGCCCAGCTGTAGCACAGAAAAGGTGGGATATGTTAGCTAACGGTATGTTCATCATGATTGTATGATTTGCTTTGGATACGTTAAAGTATCGTAATGGTATGAGGAGTTGAGTCCGGGTGACATACTTGTGACCACAATCGCAGTAGTAGAAAATCGTACTGCCTTCGTCAGCACTACGAAGCTGAACAGAAGTGTATCGCACCTCTTCAGCACCACACTTGGCACAGCGCTCACTGATAGTAGCCATGGTGCTGATTTCATGGCTTGCTACAGTCTTGACGGAGGACTGGAGCTTTTGGCGCAGCAGGGAAGGGAAGTCCGTTGCCTTGGTCTCGGTAGTGATGGTTTGAGAAGCCATATCTATAGAGAAAATGTGGTGTAAGTTTGAATACTTGAATAATCAAGGTGTAACATGGTGCGATGCATAAAGAAAACCACAAACCTTTGTTCTCACTTTGGCAGGAGTCGCAGCGCAATATGCCCTTGACCGTACCCTTTGAAGCGGGCAAAAGGCTACCGCACATAGTGCAAAATACGAGGGAGCCAATAGTAGACATTGTTAAAAAAGAAGCTGGAAAGAGTGCTAAATACTGGGTTGCCAAAATCCAAGGTTTGAATAGCGATCACGGTCATCAAGCTCTGAAAGAAAAAAAAAAAAAAACAATTCTTTGCGCCAGCCAAAATCTCCTTGTCAGTATACCGGCTAAACATCGGTAGCTACGATAAGAAGCTTATCACATGGGCTGCAAATGAACAATCCCTGCAAGCGAGGCTGCAGCCTATTCTTACGGTCCAAGTCCATAACGGGACGTAGGAATGGGTGGAACGAGCGTCGATCACTTGAAGGTACAAGAACCTTACCAGCACCAGTGTTAGGGCCATAAATAACAACTGCGACTTCATTCTTCTTTCTGCTAAGCCTTCGGCATTTCAGCCTTCTCTCTAAGCCCATAATCATAACTCAACCTAAAGGTTCTTCAAAGTTTCGCATGCGTCTGATTATCCAGATATATGTAAACAAGATTACGCATCATTAACTGTTGCTCCACGCCCTGTCACTTGTGGTTCAACCATGCATTGCGCTTGCCGGCGGCCCCTTAGCACAATTTAAGCTCGAGTAGCAACGCATCGAACTCGCAGCGCGTTCATACCCTGTGATTTATTTGGCATCCTCGCATTTCGACGACAAAACCTCGACACTACTGGCGCAAATACCGTTATCCTCCTGTATCTAAACTCTCATTTTTGCCATTCCGACTAATGGACTGAACTCATTCTTCTCAACCGCCGGAGCTATTACACCCAAGGATACCTGCCCAAGATGTCCGACTCAAATTCTAATGGCGCCTCGCCATTTAAACGACCCGAAGCCATCATACAGCACCGGCCGTTCACTTTGCATGAAGCGCTGCCATACTCTCCGCATACCTCTGTGGTCCCGTTTGCCTATGGTATGCTCCTTCCTTTGCTATTGCGCACAATTTGGGTTTGAAGCTTTCACTTCCTTCCTATTAGAAAGAAGCTAAGCCCTAATTTTGGGCATCACACAAATCGATTTTTGACTTTCACATGAGGAAGGTGTGCTAATTCTCGTTCGTTCCTTACGTATTGGGCTTTTGTAGATTTGATACCCGAGCCAGCTTCTGGATCTGGCCATCTTACTTCAAGTGTTGCTGAACTGTTCATTCACAACGAGTTTGATAAGTTGAACCAAGATGGTTTAGCTGCCGATCCTGCAATACAGAAGAACGTCAAAAAGGTTGCCGACGTTTTGCTACATGATTTGAAGTCTAGCATTAAGACTACATAGTAAGCTGTCCTGAACCTTGGCAGTTTGTGCCGCATCATGATCTAACTAATCGATAGTAAATTCAAAACCGTATCGCGTGTACCGGGTGCATCAGGCCCAGACATACTACCGTCGCAAACACTTTCACCACTATCTAGGTCTATATTTGACAAAGTGTCTAGTTTGTTTGACTACCAAGGCAACGACCAGCGAAGCTCGATACAAGTTACAATTCAAAGTAACGGCCAACCTGGTAGATCGGCATCAAACGCATGCGCGCCTCAACCGCCCCCGCCAAAGTCACCAGTTTCCTCCCGGGCCATAATACCGCCATTCACACCTAAGCGACCTAGTACTAGTACACACTTTGATCACGACGAAGCTGCTACTGAGGCGCAAGAGCAGTCTCGCCGCCGCATAGCATCAGTTACCACACCTCAAGCAACTAGAAAAAGCGACAATTTCGAGATTGCCATCCCGTTTAAACAGCAAGTGGATGCTGGTGAGCACGTTGATATTCCAGAAGAAGACGGTCCTGTGGCTGTGAAACAAGAACATATTGATCAAGAACCACGTGAAGACACATTAAATACCAGCAACCCTCCCGAAATGTTACATGACGCGCAAGAATCTTTGGACGCCATCATGATGGATGTCGATGGCGGCAAGATTGGCCTCGCCATTGATCTACAACCTTCGCTAAACTTCAACAAAAGCGAACATGTGAAAATGGCAGATACCTTTGATGCGCCCATCAATCTTTCTACTAAGAGGAAAAATGATGTGGTCGTCAAGGATCTCACTCGCGATACTCTTGATCAACGCCAACGTGCAAATGTTGCTCTTACTGAGTTTGAGCGTTTCATAAATGACACTTTCAATGCTGTGTCCTCCGCTATCACAGGAGTATCTGGCTCTGAAAACGTTTCCATTCTCAATAATAATCAAGAACCTGTTTTGACCACACAAACACATCAAACTGCCAACACACTCTTGGTCAAGATGATCACTCTTGGGTCCTTTGGAGATGCAGATCTTGATGCTCTGCTTAAATTACAGAAGCTGTCTGAAACATCAATCAAGTGCGCGGCAGATCTGCCTATGAAAGTGGAGGAGTCCTGGACTGACGCCGATTTTCAAGGATGGATCTTGAATGTTGCTGCTATTGAAAATACCCTTCGTGCTGCGAGAACAGGCTTGCGCATCATGTCTGGCGGTCGCGAGGACAAACAACTATACTCTGAAACCGTCATACAAAACTCTATTGATCTCTTCAAGAGCATCATGGATGGGATTATTATACCAATTGTTGAGATGCGCAACTCGGGACCCTCATCGGCGTTATTCAAACTTATTTCGCCTAACCGAAAAGCTTTGATGCCTATTTTCACTAATACACAAAGACTTTTCGAGCTTTTGGCTTCCCTAGTTGGCTCCATTGAGTTCTCGGACACTGTCATCAACACCCTCGAGTTTACAGCATCGAAGTTGATTTTTGTAGAAAATGCTCACTACGAAAAAGACTCAGCTATTGGTGTTCAGCGATTTGACGGACTTCGTTTGGTGGCCATGAATATGCTTTGCCAAATCTTCATACTCAAGCCTGAGCAGCGCCAGGGTATTCTAACAGACATTCTGACGTCACTTGAGAAGCTTCCTGTTGGGAAACAAAGTGCTCGTCATTTTAAGCTTGTTGATGGTGCCAACATCCAGCCTGTTTCTGCTCTAATCATGCGTTTGATTCAGTCGAGCTCTGGGAAGGTGAAGGATATTAAAGCTTCCAAAAACCAGGCTCTTACACAAGAAGTCACCCAAGAAGTTGTCCAAGACGAAGTTGCACAAGGAGAGTCATCTGAGCAGAAAGACGAAACCCATACTCCGGGCCTCCGAAAGGTTATGGCCACTATACGTACTGAAGAAGATGGTGCTGCCCAGCCTGATATTGCCATCAAAGAACTGGACAACACGTTGAACACGCTCTTCGAAGCTACTAAAAACAACGCAAACTTTGTCGTGAATTTCATCGTTAGCCGAGCTCTTAGTGCGACCAAATCTGGCGATACTCCCTACCGAAACTTGTTGGACTTGTTTGTCGAGGATTTCACCACTTGCCTTGATTCTCCTGATTGGCCAGCAGCCGAGCTGCTGCTTCGTATGATAATGTTCCGTATGGTAAAGCTTTCAGAAGCTGACCGCGCACCAGCACCAGCGAAAAATATGGCTTTGGATGTTCTAGGAACCATGGGTGCTTCTATCTCGCGTCTCCGCTCTCAAGTTCGCAAGATCTCTTGCTCCATGGAAGGAACTGAATCTGATGACCTGTCTCGCTTTTTGGCAGACCTTGCATTTTCTTCACTCGATCAACATTGTCGCGTAGAGGATATGGTCTCTTGGGCCGGCCCTTACCGTACTACTTTGGAGTTTTTAGAAGGCCGCCAGGTGGATGACCCTTATCTTAGGGGTGCACTCTCGTTTCTAGTGTGTGATTGGGCATTCATGACTTGTACAGGCTACCGCTCTTTTACGGATATAGATGTCGAAAGAAACGTTGAGTTTGGCACTCTTGCGTACCGTCTGCGTATGATGATTGATGACGAACGTTGGTTGACAAATGAATACTCGTTCAAGACTGTTACTGCTGCTCACGCTAAACTGGCGTTTTACACGCTTCTGCTGCGGTCGCCTCTGTGTGAGTCCTTCCCAACAATTTTGAACATTGTACTGGGCTCCATGGCAAGTGACCAAGCTACAGTTCGTAGTAAGAGTTTGAAGAGTGTCAATCAGATTCTCGAGACAGATCCTGCTATTTTAGATGGAGACTCGGTTGTTATTCACCTAATTCTTAAGTGTGCAGGTGATTCGTCTCCTCAGGTCCGAGACTCTGCTGTTGGCCTTATTGGCAAATGCATATCTATGCGGCCAATATTGGAGGATGAAATGACACCCCGTGTTATTGAGCGCTTCACTGACTCTGGCGTGGGTGTTCGGAAGCGCTCCATGAAATTGGCACGTGATATTTACCTCCGCAACAACAACAAAGCCATCCGTGGACCAATCGCCGCCGGCCTGTTGCTGCGAGTCCAAGATCCCGACGAAGGCGTGCGTGATCTAGCAAAGCAAATGATGGAAGAGGTCTGGTTTGCACCTTTCTACAATGTTGAAGACTCTGCAGAGTATCAAACTTCGTTGACAGACCATGTAAGTTTGATGATCCGTATTGTCAAGTCTGGCAATGTTGCTGGCGTGCTAGACAAGGTTCTTCAATCGATTCTCAATACCAAAGAGAGCAAGCCGTCCGAAGGCCCTTTCACTGTTTGCACAAAACTTGTAGCCAACATGTTTGGACTTATTGACAACCTCGACTCTGACGATCCAACTGTCCCTGCTGGTCGTGATGCCCTCCTTGTGCTCATGATATTTGCGAAGGCAGATCCCAAGCTGTTCACTTTTGAGCAGGTTCGTCTCCTCAAGCCACATCTATCTGCCATCCAAACACGCGAGGATCTTCTTGTTTTTCGTGCTGTGACTGCCATCTACCGTCGAGTTCTCCCCAATCTGTCTAGGATTCACTCGCACTTTCTTCAAGAGGTGCGATCTCTCTTGAACCAGTCAGTTTCTAAACTTCAGAAGCCTCTTCTTGATAACACTATGGCCTGTATCTGGATCATTAGCGATATTTTGCAAAATATTGCCCCTTTGTCTCGTCTTGCTGCATCGTGCATGGCTGGTGCTCAAGCGCAGAAAAACAAGTCTCTAGATGCCAAGACCGTCTCTACGTTCTCGCGTTATGCTATTCTTATGGGTATGATTGGAAAACACTGCAATTTGGAAAGCGAGATTGACTTCTTTCGGGATAAGTTCCCCGGCTGGAAAGGAAAAACGGTGACCTCGCTCATGGTTGACATTTTACTTCCATTTGCGCTAAAGGGACAGCCTATGTCAATGCGCTCCTCAGCCCTTGACTCGATTGGTCTCATTTGCGAATCTTCTCCACGAAACTACGTTTCGCCTAATGTTTATACTTGCTTTCAAGCAGTTTTTGACGACAAGATTTCGCAGCTCGAGAACATGATTTTGTCTTCTTTCAAGGAATTTCTTCTGACCGAGGAGCGGAGATCTGAGGCTGCCTCGGCTGAAGCTGCTGCTGAAAAAGCTGCTGGAAAGAAACGTGAGCTGACTGTAATGGGTGGTACCAATTTCGATGATGTAGCTAGTGCAACAACTCAACGCTTCCTCAAAGATATCACGCGAATTTCTCTCAGCGCCCAAGATGACCATGCATTCTTGGCTATGGAGGTGCTAGGAAGCATCAACCGTCAAGGCTTAGTACACCCAAAGGAGACTGGTATCACTCTTATCACTCTTGAGACATCAGACTTGCATAAGATATCGGAGACTGCTTTCCAGGAGCACAAGGTTTTGCATCAAAAGCATGAAACTGTGTTGGAGAGAGAATATGCCAAGGCCATTCAATCTGCCTATCAGTATCAATGCAATGTTTGTGATGATAGCCGTGGTGCCCGTACGGGCCCTTACCAAGCTAAACTTCATCTGCTGATGGAGGTCATGAAAGTTAGCAAAACGAAGAATCGCCAGAAACTGCTCGAGAAGATTTGCTCCCAAGCTGATTTTGATCTCAATAAACTCAATGTTTCTGGTGGTATCCCTAACCACGTATTGTTTGCGCGGTTCATTGTCGAGAATTTGTCGTACATGGAATATGTCACCTTGGGCGAAGTTATTGCCACTGTCAATACCATGGAGAAGATTGTAATCACTACTGGCGCGCCGATTGCCCAGACGATTGAGTCTGACATCTTTGACATGCGCATGGACGCGATTTTTGCAAAGGACAACACTTCCGCTACTACCGCGGCCGCTCCTACATCTACTGCGCCTAAACTTGACTTTATGGAGATGGCTTTGGATGGCAAGCTGACCGTAGATGGCACAGACAAAGAGGAGAAGGAGCTCACTCCTGCCCCGGCACCTATTGAACTGGACATTGATCCACAAAAGCTGAAGCGGTTTAGTGCGGCTTCGGCTATTCTTGTTGCGCTATGGGATGCGCGCACATATCTTCGTCGTCTATACGGCCTCGGCCTCAACCGACGTGAAACAAAGGTCAAAGCCCTGGCCAAGGACCTGAGCAAGGCCCCGATCAAAGTACAGGGCATCACTGGAGATAAACTGTGGGAGGAATTGAGCAAAATACCGGCCGCCTTCGACACCCAGCAATCCCAGCTTCGCAAGCTCAAGGCATTTGTTGATTTAATGAATGTCGATAGCGAGTTCAAGGTTCCCAACGAGGATGAAGAGATGGACGAGGGCATGGGGCCTTCAACACCATTGGGTGATGAGGACCAGGACGACATGGACGACCACGATGACCCTACAAGTTTTATGGCAACGGAAACTCGGGGCCGTAAACGGAAGGGTGCCGGCACACCTGGTGGCGGTGCGCGCAAAAAGCAAGCGCGGGCATCTTCAAAACCCAGGCCCCGTGGCCGGCCACGCAAAAATCCGTTGCCGGAGCCAGAGCCCGAGCCAACCGAAGTTGGTTCGGAGTGGATTTAACGGATCTTGATTGGCCTTTTAGTATTTTGATTTCTTCCCATTCTTCTGCTTGTTTTGTTTTCTTTCATCTCTTGGGACTTAGGCTAAAAAAATCGGTATTGGTATTGGTGTTTTTGTTATCTTTTTTTTTGTGTCGTGGGAGACGAAGGGGACTTTGTATTGACCAATTCTTGGGATGGACAACAGGTATTGATTGCTGTTGACGCCGGTTCTTGACTCCCCTGTTTCTAGTTCATGCTTCTTCTACGAACTTACGGCATGGTATTATTTCGCGTTTACCTGGTATTTGCTTGCCTTGCATATTCGTTTTGTTTCCTTTGTGCTATACCACCCATACATGAGAGTTGTGCGTGGTCTCTTGATCCATATTCCATCCGAGAATAGCAAATACCTGCATTTTTATATTGTTTTCAAGGGGGGGACTGGGTTCTCCATAGGGTGGGTGATTGTAACCTTTTCGACATGCTTTCATTCTTAATCGTCGAGTACTTTGGGAGGAGATAGATAAAGTGATTGGCCTCGTCCTTGTGACTTGCTAACATCATGGTGTGGTAAAGCTATGGTCTAACTATTCTTGTTCTCTTCGTTCTTTAGATGCGCGACATCAACGTTATCATCTTGTTCAAATGTGACGCCTTCATTGTCCTTCCAAGCCTTTATGACCTCCTCATCTTTGTACAATTTGTTTTGGTCGTTGACTAGCGCTACGCCTGGCCTATCCACCACTGTAATGGCCTCCTCACGTGTCATTAGATTATCCATGATGAAGTCTTCATCTTCAGATATCGCTGCCGTGGTAAACTTGATGCGGAAGACTTGCTCGGTGAACTGGGCTAACAGCTTCTCAGGCGAGACGCCATCAGCTCTTTCCTTGATCTTTATTTGCAATTTCTCGCCAGTGCGCACGTTGAATAGTATAATGACTTCAGGTACGCACTTGTGCTTCTCAGTAAATAGTTGGGCGTATAGGATTGTCTGTAAGATGTGTTCGTTCGTGAGCGTGGATACAAACTTGATTTCCCACAAGCAGGCGGAAGGTTTCCCAGAAATGTCAGTATAGTGTGCTAGGTTAGTTGTGGTGTCGGGCTTTTTTGAATCTTCCTCTGACTCTTCTTTCTTCGGGTCCGCTTTGATGCCAATGATGTCAGCCATGCCCATGAATTGGGTTGACTCGGTGTCGATTGTGTACTCATACTTAAAGGAGGCTTCAAACGCTAAGAATTTCCCGTAAGGCGAATTGGTCAACTCTTCGTTGAGGCGAGTGCGGGCGGCAATGAGGTCTTCGGGCGTGATCCAGTCGCATTCCTGGGTTTGCATCTGAAGAAATCGGGGCTTAAACTTGGATCTCTTTGATTCATATTCACACGCTTTTTGGCATAGCCAGTGGACGTTTTCTTTTGTCAAATTTTCACCCAGCCACGGGTTCAGGACTTTGAGGTCAGTATTGTCCTTGGAGGCATCGTCTGGAGGGATAAGCGTTGTCAAAGTCCCTAGCATTTTGTGTTCACAGACTGCGACTACAGCAAGGCCGTTTAAATCACTGACGGCTTCGTGGAAATCCCAGTCGTCCTGAGGATAAAACTGGCCTTCTGAGCTTTTATCGGACTTGTCTTCTTTCGGTTTCTGGATGTTCCACTTGGTGGGAATGACCATCGGAAGATTGATTTGCTCATTTTCAGGAAGGGCTGGCGAGATAGTCTGGATGTCTAGGTACTTATCAATGAGCGTCTGCAGCTCTTCATCGGGGATAAAACGAACTACGTCTATTACAGACACTGAGGCGTTGAGAAAAAGGCCACTTCGAGCAGGCCGGCCAGGTTCGGGGCCATTGATGAGCTCATTTTCTATGACAGGGATGTCTCTTGTCTTGTCCCAAATTGCCTTATCTGGTATGTCATCCACAGAGAGAAAAGACAAAAGCGATTCTTTGGCGTAGTTTACAACTACCAATTGCTCACGGGCGCGAGTCAATCCAACAAATATCTGATTTGTGCAATGGTCGTCGGGAGAATCGCGAGCAATGAAGTTGAAGTAGGAGTGGTTACTGACACCCAGTAGAATGATGAGATCTCGCTCGCTTCCCTTGAACTGATGAATAGTAGCAGCAGATAATTTGCCCTTTATGACACGTTCGTCTAGGGGCGCATCGTCGTTTGTAGACACGGCAATGGGTACTCCATATTCCTCGGCAAGGATGTTGACCAAGCCGGACATGATTGTGCTACTACGCACACTGGGCGCAAGAATGGCGGTATTCTCAGCACGGTATTTTTTGATAAGAGATATGAGTTTTGCCGCGATTGGCCCCGGATTGAAGATATTAGCATTCAAGAAAATGGGCATCGGGCCATTTTTAGAGCCATGCATATACTTTTCCCCTTCGAGATATACAGTGTTGATAAAGTCAACAGTCTGGTGAGACAGTCGGAAACTCTTGCTGAGAGTTTGACTAGCCCAAGGGTATTCTGGCGAAAGAGGCCCTAGGAGGTCAGGCGCAAAGTTGAGGAACCTGGCGTCTGCCTTGCGAAAGCTATAGATAGCCTGCTTGTCGTCACCAAGAATGACTAGACGTGCAGATTTGCCCAGGGTGCGGTTGTTAATGCGAATAAAGAGGCATATGAGCCAAAACAGCAGCGGTGTGCAGTCTTGGAACTCATCTAGAACAATTACGTCATAAGGTCGCCCAGACCAACGCAGTGGGTTGCCTTCTCCTTGATTAAGGCGCTTTAGTTCTGCAAGTAACTGTGCATCTGTATGCAGAGAAGATCCAAACAGGCGACAGGCCATTGCGTGGAAGGTGAGCACGGAGCAGGAGCTGGAGTACTTTTCTAAGCGCTTTTTTGTTTCCACGCAAAGACGCCGGGAGTATGTCAGGATGGCGATACGTTCGTTGGGAGCAGCACCTGCCACAAGCGCTTCCGCTGTTGCTGTTTTCCCCGACCCAGGACGGGCTGAGACTAGGACATTGTGATCTTTCGAGAGCTCAACAATGCGTTTTTGTTCTTCCGAGGGTACGAAGGGGCTCTTTCTGGGACGTCTCTTAGGCGGGCTGGGACTATGCTTTTCTACTTTGGTTTGTTCATTTCGGATAGTAGCAGCAGAGACGAAAGACGTGGCGCCAGAGGTAGTAGTAGGGGTGATAGGAGTGGAGGGGGCTGTTGAGTTTGTAGAAGAGAGCGACCGGGTAGATGACCGAGATCGGGATCGCTGTAGGCGGCGCGGAGGAGAGAAGACAGGGCATTTAGATTCCCCAGATGAAGCTTCCATGTTGAAGATGGAATGCCAGCCGTGGGTGCTGTAGGCCTTCCATTGCGATAAAGATGGAGGAGTACGGGACAGTGGGGAGGACGAGGGAAATACCAGCAAAACTTGGCGCAATAGTTTCTTGAAAGATGCTGATTTGGTGGCTGTAGAATAACAATGTCTGGCGCGGGGTACGGAACTTGTTTTTTGGTTGAACAAAGGCCAAACGGGGCGCAATGAGGAGGGCCTTGATTGCCTTCTAACGAAGGCTTGGCACATAGCCGCTTTTGCTACAACACCACTATTTTAATGCACCCTGTAATCTGGCTGGAAAGGCGGTGATTCGTCGGAGCGATGGGTGGGGAATGATTACATGACACAAGGCTGGAGTGGAGGCCCGGGGGTAAGGAAAGGCTAGCAGCTTTTAACGCAAGGAAGGAAAGAAGACGAGGGTACGTACTGAAAAGGGCAAAGGTGAGGCTGAAGATTGGCGATCGTGAAGCATGAAAAGAATGACTGGCTTGTAGTAGAAGCACAAATTTGTATTTTAGACACCAAAAGCTCCTTTTTGCTAAGCATGGGGCGTTGTCTGAATATCGAGTGGTTATGCTATTAAAAAGTTGAGCCCAACCACAAATCAGTGCCTTGCAGTTAAAATTTGTATCCTGACTACAACAAAGGCCATAGTACTGTACCGGAAAGGGTATGATAGGTTGCAGTGGGTGGGGTAAGACCTGGAGCCTAGTAATATATGTATATTAAACTCTAGTATAACTGGACTTTTAGACATGTTTTAGTGCTTTGCTTGTATGAGGAAAAGCTTAAACAGATGTGTTTCAGAGCAGGGATCTGTTTCTTCAAGTTTCTCAACATTGCGCCGGGAGCCGTCCCATTCACCCCACCAGCTCCAAAGGGAGATAGGTTGACTAGGCATCAACTGGCTGAGAGATGACACTCTGCGTTCGTGTTACGTCTCCATGTGTAAACAACAATGAGCAGTCCACGGCGAAGAAGTCTAGTCTAACTAGCTCTAGTCCCGTTTCCGAACGCCGCATCTTCTGTCAACTTGGAACAAAATCTCAATTACGGTCTACTTTATAGGGGGTTGGTTAAATGGGATAGCGTGGTAGCATTTTCCTAAATGTATATTATATTAAGTTCTGGTTAACTAGGGGAGTAGGGGAGTTATCCTGCGATCTGCACTCCCCGTTTGGAATAACTGGTCTATCGCTAACTGAAGATACCAGTTCGTGTAGTCTTGTTAAAACCGTGGTGTGGCTTTATGAGATGGACGACTCCCAAGGGGATTTTGGATAGTCCTGGAAAGAGACACCGTTGTATGTGACTGCGTCGACATGTCCAGCTACTAACCATAACAGTACACATTGATGTATGTTTTGCATTGAGAGAAGCTTTCATTGCTCTTCAACCTTGTGCAGGAGTTGACCAAGAGCCAATCGGTATCTAGGGCCTTGAAGAGTATTCAAGTATTGGATTGTAAAACGCGATATCTGGTTGTTTTGATGTGGCCATGATTCAGAAATGCATGCTTGGTGGCGTGGTAGAAAGCTGTTCTCAAGGTCCTTGACATGGTCTTTGGGGACCTTCCACCGAGTGGCTTGATGATTGGATATCAGTGGATCAAACTGACTCCAATCGTCGCTTCTGGACGGGCTTGGGATTGGATGCTAGCGGATAAAACCGGGACATAATGTGCAAAGATTGGTTAATAGTTCCTCACACCCCCATCGGACGGAAGTGCAAAGGAAACACAGAAAACCGACTGGCAAGTTTTGCCTATGACGAATCAACGAATGGCATCCCGAAGTCTTCCCGTACGTACTCTAGAAGAGCAACAGGTTTCAGCAATCCCCGGAGGGCACCGAATAACTGGGCGAATGGTGCTGCTATAGCTTCAATATACAAAATGTCGGCAGTTGTTTATAATATAACGGTGGACCTCTTGTAGTCTTGGGAAGCTAATTCCAGTGCTGTCCATGTAGGCCCTCATATATCGGTGCTCTATGCGAGGACCCTGAGCCGTATATGAACAACCTTTTGGGTCAGAGGGTCTGTGGTGAAGCAGATGGATGGATAGGTGCAAGCATGTTTTACGGCCGTGAGTAGTGGATTGGCTAGATTTGCAATGCTTGAATATCTGTACAGCCCTACTAGAAGGCTTTCTGGCAGCTACCGTGGGCTCATACCATGCGTCTTATGTTTTCGTTGGGCCCAAGCCCCATCCACTGACAAAGGATATCATGGAAAGAAGGAATCTGCAACAGAATAGTAGTGTGAAGCCCACCAAGGGCCCATTGCCTTAGACAAGCCATCCCAGGACGCTTGGTGACATTTGAGAAAAAGAATGCTGCGTGAAAATTTGAATTGATGCTCCTTTCTACGACATCAAAGAAGTTGGAAGTTTGCTGCGTTGTTCTTTTCACAAAGCCGTTGTGTTCTTGATTTACCAGCATTGGTCGAGGATTGTCACTTACATAATCACAAGGTCTGTAGGCTTCGAAATGTCTCTACGAAAGCCCGTGTATGTATCTAACAGGCTCTTTCACATAAGGGTTGCGTGTGGTCTTGGCCATTGTTGGGATAAATGGGCGCTTTGCCATGTCTGTCTGGCGCTTAAGGATCTGGGTGGTCTTTACAACAACAGTATGGGCGCCGACTCAGCAAAAATCAAGCAAGATTTCAATAATGCTAGACTGGGCATGAGCTCAAGATGTTGACGAGAAAAGCCATCTATCGCAGCTTAAACAGCCGACAAAACTCAAAGGCCATACGTGCAGGCGTCAATGCTTGGCTTGTTCTGACTGATAACTCCCAGGATGCATCTGAAGATGATCGCTAACTATCCTCCTCTATCGTCAAGGCACCACATTTGGCCTAAGCCTGGAGTGTATCATTATCAGCCCTATCTTCTATCTTTCCATTTCCATCAAGTCTCCCAGCTCTACGCAATACTCCCATGATCTGCGCCAGATATTGGACTTCGAGCAGGGGCTAGCCTGAGGCTAAGATGTTTTGACGTAGACAGAACTTCATGATATCCCTTGATGACTAACTAGCCTGTAGATGAGCGGTAAAAGTACCTGTATCATGCAGCGCTTGACTGGGCAGTCCTCTGATTTGACACGACATATTTATTTACTCGAAATACGCAGTAGCCCTAGATAAAGAGTTTGATACTAGCTCTGGAACAAGAGGACTAGTCTCCTTAGATGCGCGAAGACCTGGTGTGAAGAAAGCCAAATTCTCCGTGACGTCGGTGCTCGTGCTACGGAGAAGGCCTTGAAGCCAAAGAAGCAACTGGAGATAATATGTCGACGCAAAGTTTCAGCACAATCTTTCCAGCCTAACGCCAGCGAATGAGCTACCCCAATCAACGGCGATAAGGCTGATGAAAAGGGGAAACCGGGGGTGGGGTTCTCTCTATCACAGGGCTGATGTTTCTTTGATAGCCTGGTCGGCTTGAGCGGGATTCCATTGTCGTGCAGGCAGGCGTGGAGCTTGACGAAGGCTAAGATATCTTAGTAACCCCCCCTGCATACTGTCGTACTAGCCTTGTGTTTCATCTCTCGAATAGATGGCTGTTATCTTTGTCAATCACTGGCCCAACAAATATCCACATGATTATAATGGCCTTACTGCCCTTGGCGGCTGCTAGAGGGTATCCCAATCATATACCGCAGTGACTTGCAGTCATAGTGGCTACGAAACACGAAGCGCCCGACGGTACTGTTATAAACTCAAGCTTGGAAGACGCCCGCAAGGGATGATGCAGCTGCAGTCAAGGCAACAAAGCATCTGAGCTGAGCTAACAGCATATTGAAGGCCTTGCTCAGTCTATATTGAAAATGAGCCAGACTTAGTAAACAGATAATTGCGTTGACTTTTGGGTAGCAAGGCATAACAATAAAAAAAGCAAGAGTGGGAAGCTGTGGCACTACCTAAATTTACTCAAGTTCAAGTAGAGACGGAAGTTAACAACAGAAGGCAGCCCAGGAGAGGCTATTGAGCCAGAAGCAAACTTGGTTCCTTTAACTGTGAGCAAAAGACCAAGTACGTGGCAGCATAGCATATAGTCAAACAGCGATGCTATATCTGCATACACGTGTAGAATGAAGGATGGCGTGAGGCAAGCTCCTTAGTTTACATGATGGGTAGGAGACGCTAATGCTTAGCTGCTGTTCGTTCAACATTACAAACACCTTTACGGGAACTCTCCCTGACACCAGCACGCTTTGCACCTTGTAGAGACTCAATCAGAACAGGTAAATATATAGGAGCCAGTCGAATTGGTTCCGTCTCATTATACAACTCATAATACCTTAAGGTAGAGGCTCTGTGGATGATGAGAGGCGTAGATGAAAGCCTCAAGCCCCGGACAAGGAAACAGACAGCGAAACCGGAAACAGCTACATGCATGCGTAGAAACCAAATATCTCATCAGCGACTAGCGTACCAGGAGGTTGCTGTAGGCAGTGGTGATGATGTCTTGTTTATAATTTTGTACGGTAAATTAGTTGCATATAGGCATACGCTAGTCTCTTGTTAGCTAGTCGCGGGAAAATAAAAAGAAGCTACAAGAGAAAACGACAAATGGAAGGCTGCACCCCATCATGAGCTGCAAGCAGATGGGAGCCATGTAGTGTTGGTTCTATGGACCTTTGTCCCCTCTTTTACCCATTCACTACAAAATTACCACTGGCCCTTCGTTCATTGTCCCTTCGGATCTGTCTGCACACTGCCTCTGCGCAATAAGCCCATTCCCAAAGCCATTGAAGCACCCAGCCTTGCAGGGCTTGACATCTGGGCTTGAACCGGACTCATCCCAGGGCCGAGCCCAGGTCCTAACCCTCCTGTGCCCACACCACTATTGGCACCATCAGCTCCAAGTTCAGAAAGGTCCAGCACGGCTGGTGGTAAGCCAAGTGAAGGAATATTCGCATCGGGCACTACCTCGAGAGCTTCACGAGCCTTGCCCCTGCTATCCCGTACATCTCCGCGGTCACGCAAGCTGCTATTTCGGCTGCTTTTACCATCATGAGTGTCGATGGGATTTAGAGAGGGTGACTGGGCGACAAACTCGCGCTCCATGATCTCGTAGTAGAATATTTCCAGCGCCTCCTCGTCCGTGCAGAACTCCATCATTTCATCCATAACAAGATCAAACATGGCTTGCTTTGGCCCTGCTGGACCAGAGCTCGAGCCTTCACCTGTCGGCGAGCCAGTAAATACCGGCCGCAGCGCGGGTGAGTTCCGGAATGTAGGCTTGAGGCGTGGTGAGTCCGTTATACCAATATGAGACAAGGTGATGTGTGGGTGTGCCACTGGGTTAACTGTCCGGTCAACGCCCATCGACTTTTCCTTATTAGCTGCCCGGTCAACAGCCATAGATTTCTCCTTGGTAGCACCGCGGTTAGAGAACAAGTGGTTCTCCAGAAGCAAAAAGTCCCCATCCTCTGTAATCTGGGCAAGCAGACATCCAGTGCGGTGGATATACTGAGAGTAACGGTAGTCTGGGCTTCCCCATGAATACCGTACATCAACAGATGTAGGGAAGTTTGCCGCTGCCTCTACATCCAGCACAAAGTCGAAGCGGCGCAGAATCTCGCGGTGGAAGAAAAAGCGGTGCGTGTTGCTTGCCAGTGGAAGTGCAGAAGAGAATAGATACGATGCTGGTGGCTGTGCTGGTGCGAGGCGTGGTGTCTGTGTCACTGACGACGATGAAATTGAAGCCACGCTTGCTGCAGAGTCCGTTACGCGGCCATCTGCAGCTAGTTGCTGTTGTTGCTCCTGATCAGGTGGGATAAATGCTAGCGGAATGCGAAAGGGTCTGCGGAACGGGTTCTGATTGGTAATTGAACTGGCCTCATTTATTGGCACTTCCACTAGCCGAAGCCCAAAGCTGGCAGCCTCTCGCGCCCAACCGTCCACAGCATCTTCAATTAACTTGGCCGTGGTGTTGAGCCAGTCAATGCGAATATGGTAGCAGTTGTCAGGATTATGGAGACGATCATAGTGAAGATTGATACATTCAGGCCGATAGGACCGTTTGCGGTGATCGACGTCATACTTCATGACCTTGCTTAGCATGACAATGGGCTTCGGCTTAGCGTTTTGTTTAAGCTTTGATTTCTGCTTGGACATTTTCGAGGTCGGGGCGGTCTGATTTGAAGGGAATGTGGCAGTAGACGACATCATGGTAGGCGTATGGATGGCGTTAGCCATGTTGCTAGAAAGACCACCACCAAGCAGAGGTGGGGGGGACTCGTCAATAATTGAGTGTGAGGATGTAGTCGAGGACTCTCGGTGCATGCCAATGGCATCCAAAAGTGGCGTAGGAGGAACAGAAGACGGCTCCTTTTCCTTTTCCTTGTCTTTACGGCGGGGATTAAACCAACTCTGGGGAACTGGCTTGGCATAGTCTGCTGTAATCTGGTAAAAATACTGGCCATCACGGAATGGATGACGTTGCTGCACATGCATAAATAGCCCCTTTTCTTTGTCGTCCTTGTCCTTATCTTTATCTTTGTCCTTATCATCAGACGCTGATTTAGACATGGGCGCCATTAAAAGGTTACCGAGCTTCTCAGCATCCTCTCTGCTTTCAAGATCGTCAAAGTTGTCTAGCAGCCATGTTGTCATATCCGAGCCAATGAAACAGTTGTAGTGCATACGCAAATGCCAACGCCGATTCTGCATTCGGATTCCACCTAGCTCGACTGGCTGTTGGATTGCCTCGGCCAAGGCTGATAGATTAAGCGAAGTTCTGCGGAAGCCATCACGGCCCGATAGGTGTTGACCTCTGCGCGGACCATCAGGGCCCTCAACAAGTGGAAGAGTGTCATATTCGGCCGCAATTACTAGGGACGGATCTTCAGTCTTGTACACAATGTCCAAGGGGTTGGGGTCTCTGCGTCGTCGCGACGATCCCGTTGGCATAAACGGCCTCTCGGTAGGTGTTACGAAACGATGACGCTGCCACGACTGGGCCAGCTGCTTGATCCCTTCCAGGCGAATTTCCTCGCAGCTATATCCATTTTGGGCCCTTTCTTGAGGCCCTTGTCGAGCCACCATGGGAATGAGAACAAAACGCGCTCTCCAGAAACGCAACACATCTGTCATCTCCTCGGTCTGCCCAGCAATGTACGAATCAACTTGATTCCAATTGAGTTCAGGGCGATATATAGGCATATTTATAGCTCGGTGCTCATATTCATGATCCAGAAGTGTACGAATAGCTGGTCGGTAGATGGCTGGCATAGAAGAAGAATATACTGTGGGGTCCAGCTTGCGGTTGTAGATGTTGACTTCGATCTCAGTGCCGTTGGAGCATGAAAGCTGGTGAATTGAATTGCCTGCGCTCATGAAAATACTCGTGCCATCCTCGACTTGACTGTCTTTTGAAAAAATGTCGCCAATCTTGAGCATCTTCTGGCCAAAGGCCCGAGCTACGGCTGGCCCAATGACTACCTGGAAGCCCTGTGAAAACCGGAGAGAAATGAGCTCGCGTAGAAATTCTTCGCGTGGCTTAGGATCTTCAGAGACGAATTCATCATCGCCGTTCTGTGCAATGCTGTATGGCATACATTGCCAATCAGTTTCAAACTCCTTTTGCGTGGGGAAATACTCAGTGGTTAACGGCACTGCAGCAGGGCAGCATAAGGCTTTCCACTTCATAACACGCATGCGTGAAGTATGGGGGAAGACATGCTGCCATAAACGATACTGTGTGGCATCGTCAACTTTGGAAAGATCCGGATTAGAGGGGTTTAGAAGCATAAGCCAGGGTGACACAGCCGCTGTGTTTTTGTGCTTCTCTTGCTTCCCATAGCTGTTTCCATGGAAGGTCCCATTAGCGCCCTGAGTGTTTGGCGGTGTGCCAAGATCATTCTGCGTACGAGAGTTGCCATGGTGCATGTTGGGCAGTGCTCCCATACGTAGCTTGTAGTTGTACATACGTCCAACGTCATTCTGAAGTATCTGCGAGTACACAACTTCGGGATCCTGCTTAGTGATTTTATTATTAGAGTTCGCAGTGTTTGCGCGGGCAGCAGAGGCCCGGGGAGTGAGAGACATGGCCGCCTCGGCCTGTAACTGTTGTAAGGAAGTAACAGAGCCAATGCTACGTTTTAATATAGGAATACTTGGTGTAGTGGACGGTGTTCCGCTCATAGTAGACCAGTTCTCAGCTCTTGGCGATAATTGAGAGGCTACAGATAGAGGCGGTGACGGCCGCGCTACATTAGTGCTGGTTAGAGGGGCTACAGACCCGACCTCCAAGCTTTTTGATCCAGGTGGTTTGACAGCTGTGATGGTTTCCAGGATTGGCTTGGGCATGGCTGCTTTGGGCGCAGCAATTCCAAACCCATGCTGACCTAGACTGATGTTACGCATAAACTTGGGCGGTTTGTTTTGTGGTGCTACAGAACTAGCACCAGCCCCAGTACCAGCACTAATTCGACTAGGTGCTATTGATGTCATAGACCCAACTGCTGAACTAACAGTAGACCCAACGACAGAGCCAACGACAGAACTAATAGCAGAGCCAGAAGGCTCCATTTTGCTGTAGCCATCCAAGCGTCGCAGGGTGCCATTGTGACTCCCAAGAATAGGAGCTACCACACTTCCTCGCCTACGGGTAGGCCGTTCAATATCACTGAAGTTGATAGACATCTTGCGGCCGGATTGGCCCAGTCCAGAGCCTGCCCGCTGCCCTTGCGGATTATCTGTGAATGAAGATCCAAAAACACTGGAAGAATCACCAGGCCCTCTTCGCAAAGACTCATCGCCGTCCCAGTTAGCCTTTTGATCTCTAGTTGCAGGAAGCTTAGCACGGCTGCTGTCATAGTCAGCTAGCAGTGCCGATATCCTGCGGTAGTCTATTTTGCGATTGCTTCCCTGTGGCGGCCTTTCCATCCGGGATATGGCCATACCAGAGACCCGCTGGCTCAGAGTGTCAAACGGCTCTAACTCCGGTAGATGAACCGGCCTGTCACCGTTACTCTCAACAGCCTTTCTGACTTCTCTTCCAGTCCAGTCCATCTCATGCAAGCCTTTGGGAAACGATGGGTCAGATAACAGCGGCGCAATGTCAATCTCATTAGTCTCAAGTACGCTACGCATATGCAGGCCATACATGCGACAACGGATAACAAAGTCATCCCCACTGTCCCTGTCGCTGCCACCCTTGCCTAGACCGTTATTTTTATCGTTGTCAGAGCCAGTAGTTGTCTTGCTGTCATCGTTGCCGTTATTAGACCCTGCCACCGCCAGCACAATGCCCTGATAAGACAGTGCCTCTTCGGAAGTTCCCGTCCAGAACGCCACGTGCAGCCACTGCGGCACGGCATAGCTCCATTCGTCTGTCATTGCAATCGTTGTGGATGCAAAGGAATCAACACGTCGCATGTGGCCGCTACCACCTGTCACAGTCTTGGCAGGGGAGACTGACTCAGTTGTTGATATATAGCTGCCCACCATGGAGTTGGGGCCCCTTGGTGTGCTTTCTCGGCTGCGAATCCAACGCTCTTTGCCATTTTCCAATAGCTGCCGCGTTCGATATCGAAATAGAGGCACGGAGTGGAGCGGCAGCTTTGGAACACAAACCAAATCGATACCAATGCCATTTCCAATCAGACTCTCCGTGGTCTTGCGAAGGGTTTCATATTCAACCTCAAAAACGCCAGGGCCCGGGCTGATTATGACAAGCGAGACACCGGTGTGGTTGAGATCTCGATCAATGTAGTCATGCGAGAATAGAACAGACGCCATTGTTATAGCCTCTAGGAAGTTTCCGTACATGGCAAATGACGACTCAGCCTTAATCTGATTTAGAGCGGCAGGCTCGTCGTCAACTGCCACAAAGGGAGTAAGGACACCAGGGGCCGTCAAATGGTGAATGCTAATATCGCGCCGGAAATAATTAAACTCCTTCTTTAACTCATATAGAATAGTCGTCCACTCGCCGCTAGCCATTTCGCTGACAACGACTCTATAAAAGTCCTTGTAAGGCCGGCGTTCCCCCGAAGGCTGAATGCCCGTGTAGTACTCGCCCAGCTCTCCGGAGACAAACTGTGCCGATAGGCCAAAGTTATATTCAACTCGCGCGAACAGCACAATTGTCACACGATGGTGGGCTTTGAGAAGGGCCCATTTCTTGAATAATGCTGGAAGAAACCCGTTGACTACTTTGTTAAACATAATCTCGCCGGAGCCTTCTGCATCAAAATCCCACATTTCACGGGCCATTTGAATGAATAGAACGTATCTGGCACTCTCGCTTCGAAAGACTGGCCGTGTGTTGCGGGTGAAGAATGCCGAATGCACCTTTTCTTTCCCGACAAAAATAGACGTGACCGTAGCTTTAATAGTGCCCATAAAAAGAATCGATTGGCCACGATAGACCGTAGTGTCGGTGAGTTCGTCCACAGCCAATCGCCACATGTCAGACCGAGACAGGTACTGGTCACGAAAGCTCATCTCGACATATCCAGCTTCAACAACAGGATTGGAGGAATCAATCTAGCAAGCTGTCAGGACTTGGATCAGGAACGCGCCTTACACATTCAACTTACAGCTGTCAAAACAACAGAGGTACCCTTCTTCATGCCAAAGTTATCTGCAATGTGCTTTACGGCGTAAACCTCAATAAGAGGGTGCCGAATTTTGAGCTCTCGTGGCATATCTTTTGCAACAAATACATAGCGTTTTCCGCAAGTTTCCGATTCTGACAAGCCGGGCGGTCCCGCACCGCCGCCAGCTGATCCGGTAGCTGTTTTGTCTCCCCCGCTTGCCGTCCGCGACAGCTCCTCACCAAACGTCCCCTTTTCTTTCTCCGTGACCACGGTCATGGCCATCAGCTGGCCAGCCTTGATTTCGCCACCCACCAGATCGAAGTTGAGAAGCACATCATCGGGCGAGTAGCCTTCATTCACCGTAACTGTGCATCGACGTGACAATAGCCCCGCCCTCCCACCAGCTGAGTAGGCAGCAGTTGATGCGACCGAATCAGGGGATCGTGTTCGCTGAAAAGAGAGAGGAGACTTATCGCCGCTGCCTCTGCTGACCTGGCGCAGATGGCTGGCCAGGTTGCGCCTAGGCAAATGACGACTCATTATAACAACAAAGATTTAGTAGAAGCAGAAAGAACCTGGGCCCTGGCAATAAAAAGGCCAATTGATGGCAGTTGGTAGCAGAGAACAAGCTAGTATCAGATGCGACGAAGGAAAGGTACGATGATGACAGGCGTCTGAGGCCCGTTCAACACTCTAGCAATAATAATTGGCTCACTCCCTCGAAGCCTGCAGCCATTGTTGGTTGGTTCTCGAGATAGTTAGCATCAAGCCAGAAAATTGCGTCCCAGGTAAGCTTTCACTGAAGCCAGGCAAGATAATTTTGTCCTGATTTGCAACCAGCCAGGCTTGGAGCTTGGCTCACGACCTGGCAGAATCTTGACACAAGCCTCACCGCCTTCTATCTTCAGCCGCACGTGGCGTAGTTGAAGAACCCTAACCCTGTCAATGTATGTGTAACATCAGATGCTACGAACTTTGTCCTCAACATTGTGCGGAAGAAACTTCACTTTCTCAGTTTAACATGAATTGCTTAGTTTATTTTCCTTATTTTTGGGTTTGTGCCAAATACGCAAGGCCAAACAAATAAATGTCAGTCAAGCACCTTGATGGCCACCATAGTTTGCTTTGCTGTGTTTGTGTTGCCTGCGGTGTTACTGTTGGACACCTACATTACACGAAAAGGCATAGAAGCCGAAGAACAGAAAGTAATCTATGAGTGGTAGTGCTCTAAGAAATATTCGAGAAAAGACAAAGACGAAGGGAGAGAATCCAAGCCGTGCTGTCAGAGACAATGCAGACGTATGCGGTGTCAGCGCGAACAGGAACAGAAAACTGTATCCTGCAGTCTCCCTCTTGCTCAACACATTCCCCCTTCCGTCCGCCCTTCCATTCGCGGGTTGTACAAACGAGTTCGATATTATGCTTGGAGCTACAGGCATAGGAAGAGGCCATGTGTATATCAGTCAATGAGGGTTCATGCAGATGAAAAGGAAGCCAAACATGGCTGAATTCATCTCATTGTTAGCCCGACTAGATTCTGTTGGTGCTAAACCCCCCCCCCCTCCCCTTTCTCTCCCATTCTACAATATTAATGCGCTGTTGGCAAAGGCTTAGCACCATGTCAGTTTTCGTGTTGTACTACCTGACACTCCATGCTTGTGCATTTGTGCAACAACACAGTTGGCGACTACAACTGACAGCTATGCATGTCAAGCTTGAGACACTGATATTTCAATGGACACTACCGTGCTGCGATGTCTACTTGGACTTTTTAGTCCCATGTCGGGGTGGCTAGGATATGCAATTTTGTTGCTATTTCCGAGTAGCCTTTTCAGCAAAGATTGCTTTTATTACTAGTCGAGATGAGATTACTTCGTTGTTGCATGGCCTCTGCCAATGGTCTCTGTCAGATGTGAGCCGACTCCCTGGATGGGGTTAAACTCTATGGGATGAGACATGTGAGAAGTAACCAGTCTGGATGACAAGTGCCATCAAGTAGCCTTAACAAAGATCCGTTGCGTTCCGTCTGTGTATCACGTAGGTGATAAGACGGACTTTCCCTTGCCTAGTGTCCAGTCGCTTTGTACCAGCTTGAAGTAATGTATGGAGCTCTGGCTTGACAATTTCACCGTCTCCAGCTCATCTGCCACTTGCTAGGCAACAATGCTGGCCGCATTCATGTATAGGCATCTGGGAAGAGGCTTGTAAGCCGTCTCGCCCCCAAGGTACTTACGTGCGACAGACTCCTCTTCTGGCCCGATACAAGACTACCAGGATATAGCTATTTCTTTGCGCTGGCTTACCGCCCGAAAATATGCTCATTTGATTTCTCACTCTTACCTCCTCTTAATATTTCCATGTGACTCCCATTTATTATTCTTTTATTCCTACTTCTGCCTAATATTCTCTGTTCTTCATCACTAATACTGGTGTGTTTCTCTGTGCTACAAGGTCTATCTATGTCACACACGAATGCACCTGCATGGTAGCCCCGGCGAGACAATTCGAACGGTAACCCGGCTCCTGATTTTATCGTTGTTTTTTGTTCTTCTCTTGTTCTCTTCTTTTCCCCTCACCTTCTTTCCCCTTCCGCTCCCATGCATCTGAGATCTTGACGCGCTTCCTCGAACAGCTGAGCCTTGGAACTTTTCACAGGCTGTACTTTCCACCATCGGCATCTTCTTTGGTATACGAGTATACATAGTCTACCCAGTTGTCCACCTGGCCGTCTTTTTATATATTTCATAGCAACGCACTTCCACTTTCTGCCTGTTTGCACCCATCTTCTCCCCTTTCCTCACACTCGATATTTGCACCTCACTGCCATTTTGCTCGGTCTATATCTATTCGAATATAGTCATGGCTCACGAAAAGCAATCTCTGAATGCTAAAAAGTGGCGGTTGATTGTCACTATTGCCATATCCTTTACCTTTTTCTTGGTTGAGCTAGCTAGTAAGTTTCCTACCCTTTGCTGTGTCTACTGCAAATTGCACAACGCATTTGCTAACAAAAGCTTCTACGCAGTTGGCCTCAAGACCAGATCTCTCGCACTTGTGGCAGATGCCTTCCATTATGTTGGTCATTGAACCTGTATTTCTGATTCTCAGCTGTGTCCCTAACTTTTACCCGCAGCTAAACGATGTCATCAGCTTTGTTGTCGCCCTTGTTGCAGTGTTGGTAAGATATTCATATCATATAGCCCTACCTACGACATTCATAGTAACGCATCCACCCTAGATATCGTCCAATAAATCGATCCCCCCTGGCTTTTCCTATGGCTGGCTACGGGCTCAGATTCTGGGGGCTTTCTTCAATAGCGCAATACTGATTGGTCTAGCAGTTAGCATATTGGTGCAAGCTATCCAAAGATTCATCAATGTCGAAGGTAAGGATGCCCAAAGGCTCTACTCGTCACAATCAGTTCAAGGCTCAAGCTAAAGTAATCCAGAGGTTGAGGACCCGATGATGGTCATGATAGTTGGTGCCGTTGGTCTAGGCCTAAATATGATTATGATGGCATTTCTTCATGGTAAGCATTCAACAAATAATCTCATCCATCCAGGGCTAACAGAACATAGATCATGGCCATGGCCATGGCCATAGCCACAGCCATAATCATGATAATGATCAGGAACATGGCCACAGCCATAGCCACGATATTATATGTAGTCAAGAGATTGCTCGCTCCGACTTCTACTCAAACAGAGATGGACACGGGCAAGGCCTCTCTACCGGGCGTACTTCTGCGGGCAGCGAAACAGTAAATACCCACCCGCTCATACTCTCAGTGCATAGCAATACCCTGACCTCTCTTCACAGCCCCTCACCAATCATCATACCCATCGCCATGTCGATACAAAATATCTCAAGAGCCCCACTCACGACTTGGGAATGCTCAGTATCTTGATCCATGTGATTGGCGATGCGATCAACAACATTGGAGTCATAGCCTCTGGTGCTATAATCTGGAAGTTCCATAGCTCGAATCGGTACTACATTGATCCCGCGATTGGTGTCTTCATATCCATAATGATAATGCTGACGACATTGCGCGTCACCATAAAGAGTGGAAGGATTCTTATGGAAACAGCCCCAGAGGGAATGGACTTGCAAGACATCAAGCACGATCTA
Source organism: Ceratocystis variospora (assembly GCA_038407165.1). Taxonomy (NCBI): domain Eukaryota; kingdom Fungi; phylum Ascomycota; class Sordariomycetes; order Microascales; family Ceratocystidaceae; genus Ceratocystis; species Ceratocystis variospora. Next base: position 54,335 of record JAXHKN010000115.1, read on the forward strand.
GAAATGGTACGTTATGTAGAGCGAGGAGAACACTTCCACAGCACACGCATACTAATAGTTGGTACTAGATTCCCGGAATCAAATCGGCGCCCGAGCTGAATGTGTGGCGGCTGGATGAGGAGACAGTAGTGGCTTCCGTCCATCTTGTAGTGTCGGATCTTACCATTTCCGACTTCGCATCCAAGGCAAAGATAGTGGGGGAGTGTCTAAGTGCGTACGGCATTCACTCATACACACTGCAGCCCAAGCTGCAGTCTTCCTATAGTGACAAGTCGGGGCTTTCCACAAGCACAGACGTCATCCCAGCGCCAACTGTATCCATCCCTCCTCGGATCTCCTCTACCAACGCCATTATAGGGGCCATGCATTCGCCAGTCAGGTCTCTCCCAGAAAGCGCAAAAATGGTGAAGGTGCAGCTTGAGGATACACAGCCCACTCTGGTTTTATCGAGGACTGAATTGGAAGAGCAACAAGAGACAGAGTGGAGGAGCAGCTATGAGAAGAACAATTGCAACGCTGGTACGGAAGTTTAAGCCGTGGCGTTGAGTTTGATGACTGGCAAAACAGAGGGAAAATTATGCGGGAGAAGAAGTTTCAAAAGCTGGGCGAGTTGACTGAGAATAAAAGAAGTTGTCTCACGCCGTGATAGGTTGTTAGGGTTATATTCAAAATAGTACGTAGCAAGGGTTATATTCCGATGTAGAAGACCAAAAAGACTGCCGAGACATGCATCGGGGTCAAGTTGCTATTTTCGGTGGAAATAGATAAGCTAGCTAGCCAATATTAGCAAGGGATTTGCAGTAAGCTTCCGGTGAACACGCTATACGAATCAGAAGGTGTAGTTGCATATCCGTATGGGACGACGTAGCTTAAGGGCTTATAGATCGCGTGACTTTGATCATGAAAGGACATAACGGATATTGAGCTTGCTCACGTGCTTGCTGACATTAAAAGCGAAGTAAGTGCGTGTTAATACAGCCCTGAAGAAGGGCTGAAGTGGAGATGGAGCTAATACACAGTAGGAGAAATGCCCTTGGTATAAGAAAGCCCATGGATTTCAGTTATTACTGGTGGTACCGTACCCAGCGCGCACTGGCATGGATGGTGAGACGCAATGTCTCGAAGAGGCTATTTTCTGACTAGACACGGTAATGAAATAAATAAATGGCTCTGCCAAAGCTGTCGAGACTTGGCCACCAAAGGGAGAAGCGAAGCAAATAGACGATTCTAGGCGTCCTGGAGAATACAACGCTAGCGAAGAGGAGCCTCTGGAGCAAAAGTCCAGGGTTAAGAGCTGACTTAACTGGGGGAGCGAAAGTGTTTGCATGCATTTGGTGCGTAGGCATTACACCAGGAAACTGTGTATTTATGATAAGCATGGGCCAAATGTCGACAGCAGGTAGGCGGTGTAAAAGGGCTAGCAGCTCCAAGGTGTAGATAGAGAACGATGGAGAAGCTACGGAGTCGGCCTAGTCGCCGCTGATCATGCTAGCCTATCCTCTATAGGCCTCCCTCTGCAAGCCGCATTATTTGGGGCTGATAGAGAGAGACTCGCTTCAGCCTTACTTTCTGCCGGTGGAGAAAAGGCGTAGCGACTACGACTCTGAACGTCGTGCGGCGTGGATGAAGATTTGTGAGCAGGGTGACCCCTCTTGTTTTCGCAGGACCTTGCTTCCTTAGCCAAAATAATCACTACATTTCTTTCCGTTCTGGCAAGCGAGTTTTGCCCGTCCTCTTTTAACAACAGTGCCCTCGCTTCTGGGGGACCAACGTGCGTCGAAAAGCCAGCCAGCCCCAAGCTTTCCGACGCGCGTGCTCAGGTCAAGTTTCGCGTTCTGGCTTGTTCTCCTGTGTTTGTATGCTTTGTTTTTTCCTCTTGCTTTTGCATATGAACCTGCATGTGAAGCCTGCTGGCTGCATATATGTATATGAACCCTCTCTGTCCTTCTTATAGGAGAAATAGCCAGCAAAAAAAAGGAGGAGCAGCAAGGAACTTGCTCTTGTGCGCCTTCAATCCGGTTCTTTCTTTTTCCACCATGTTCAACTAGACTTGTCAGCAGCCAAGAAGGAAGGGCCACGCAGAGCAACTACCTGCTGGTATAATAGCGTCTCCTCTTCTTTCTTCATCCTTCCATCCTTTCTACCCATCAGGAACCTAGGGTCTGATTAGGTAGGATATTTGTGAATTTTGGTCTTCTCTTTTTCTCGGTTGCTTTCTTTTTGGCCTTCTCTTCTTCTTGTTTGTTTCTTGTTGGCCTTGGCCTGCATTCTTTTTCTGGGCTGCAACTTGGCTTTCGTGGTTTTTTCCTGGGCCTTCGTCGCCTCCCGCTTGTTCCTTTTAGGCTGACTAGCCGACCGCGTCCAATTAGGGTCTGGTTATTTGAGATTTGTTGCCCACCTTCCTTCCTCGTTCGTCGACTGCTCTTTCCTACTTGGTTGTTCATCCGTCTGTCCTACCATTTATTACTGCTTGTGTGTGCTGTGCTCTCTGGCATTGCATATCCGTCCCGTCCCAGTGTTTTTTATTCTCTTTTATTTCCTATTTTTCCTCATTCACCCCTCCTGCCCCCTCTCTTTCTCTACTCCATCGTACTGGCTCCTTCCTTCATTCACACTGTTGCCGAGCCATGAATTCAAGCCTGCTCGTGGTTGCCGCCTCTCTCCAACACTGGTGAGAGAGGACCGCGACAACTACAGCAGCAAGCAACGAGCAACAGGAACAAGGCAAACAACAAACCCACACATCCCCTCTCCCCCCCCCCCCCCCCCCCCTCCCCACCCCCCCCCCCCCCCTCTCCCCCGCACACCACCCCCCTCCCCCCTCCCCTCCACCTCCCTCTCATCCTCCTAC
>JAXHKN010000116.1:0-57157 GCA_038407165.1 Ceratocystis variospora
ACAATAAACAAAATCCCAGTGGTGGGGGGGGTGTGGGAAGAGATATTTCGAGTCAAAGACTCCTCCTGTGTTGATATTTGCGTACCTTTCTGATATCCTTGTTGCGGACACGGCAGATCTGCTGAATGTCGGCGGCAGACTGAGAGACATCCTCCAGGGAGTTGCCAGACAGAACAAGTTCATCTTTCTGGGTCTTGGAGACCTCGACATCGACACCAGAGCGCATGACGACACGGCGGACGATCTTCTCACCAATGAAGTTTCTGTAAAAGTTGTAGTGTTAGTTTGAGCCACTTGAAAACCGGGGAAAAGAAAGAACCGTAGATTGTGTGGTTTGCAGCGCATAACTCGATTCGGAGATAGATCGACACCTCATTTGATCGATGCAGCTAGCATAATTCCAATAGCCTAGGTAGATAAAATAGCATACCTGATTTCAACCTCGTACTGGCCGGTCTCAGCGCTCTTCTCGATATTGACGTTGATGGGGAAATGGGCGTAGACGTAGCGCATTTTGTACTTGTAGCCCTTGGTCACACCGATGATCAGGTTGTTGATCAGGGTACGGACAGTCCGGAGGGCAGCAACATTTTTTCTGTTACCGTGGTGGATCTCAATGGCAATGGTCTTGGGCTTGGGGACGGTGAAGGAGACAGCAATGTGGCTCAGGTCCTTGACCAGCTTGCCTAAATACAAAGAATAAATCGAATTAGATACTGAAGTTACGGTGGGCGATTGCGGGTATAGCGAAATGAGAGCAAGTGGTTGATGTTTTGGCGGGGTTATCGATTGGTTATTGGCTTCGGTCGTTCAACATGAGTTCAGGTTCTTGTTTTGAGGCGGGCTTAAGCTGGAAATAGCACCACCTCTTTTCTCTGCATCTAACCTGACTGGATTCCTTGTTCGCATAATTCGTTCATCGATTGGGGCACTTTGTGAACCTCCCAGCGCCCGGATTTGACTTGGAATAGTCCCAATCAAAGTACTGGTAATGTTCACCCAGGTTCCTGGCGAAAGAGCTGGTGCAATTGTGTGCTGTGTATATGTAATGGAAATGGTGTTCGCATACCTCTGGGACCCTCGACGGTGATGATTCTCGACTTGATGTTCACCTTGACTATATGCACGAGTTAGCCAACCAAATCTTTTTTTTCCGTAACTGGTAACCCAAGCTTTTTCGATTTCGCACTGGGAACGATATGTTCGAGAGGCGAGTCGTTTGACAAAACTTCGGGCTCATGATGGAGAGTGAAAATAACGTACCCCCCTCAGGGATGCTGAGAGTCTCTTCCGAATGAATGTACTTCATCCTGACTGTCCTATACTTGGCCGTAAAGTTGGGATAATTGGGGATGTATCGTCAAGTTCACGGTCGAAAAGTCACGACAATTTCTTCTTGTGCGGTTGGAAAAGTTCTAGGGCAAACAGAAAGAAGTGTGGGGTATTTGGTTGTGTGCGGCGACTCATTCCTGAGGACTAGCTGCAGAATCTACCGGGATTTTCCCGCACAATTATAGATTTTTGGCATAGGGCTTGGGATCCACAAAATAGATATCAAAAGTGTGATATTTCGCGTGACTCGCTTAGTAAGAAGTGGCACTGAAATGTGGCGATCAGTGGCGGAGATAAGAGGATAACGGTGGGGCCATTTTGCATGGTTTTTTTTTTTTTAGCTCCAAAGTTGATCAAGTCTTATTTTGATACGAAGTAATAAGGGGACGTTCACTAGGGGGGAGGGTTTACGTTTAAGGTTTATCGCCATGATTATTGGCCTGTCGTAAGCAGACCCAATCTGGCAATTTTCTTGTATGGGGATGTCGTTCTTACCTGTTGCTTCCAAGTTACTTTTTTGTGCATAGAAAAATAAGCCTCCTTTAACGCGGAAGAAAGTATCAAAGTATCCAAGATAAACCTTTGATCGCGTCGTTTGATCTTGGTGATTCCGTTAGACGATAAATATAGCCTGATCAAGATCAAATAGAAGTTTGATTATGTGCACGGGCCATTTGACAAGAATGTCGGTGTTTTTTTTTTGCGTGAGCCGATGCGCTGAAGACGGAGATTTGAGTTGACGGCCTTATGTTGCATGTACAGCGAGTTGTGCACGAAAGTTATGTCCGGGGTTGTTACTTCATTATTCTATTGTTATTGTATTATTTTACGTCTACCTACACTTCATTATTCACTTGTTCATAGGCTATTTAGCCTAGTGGTACTTTTTCGCTTCTGTATGAGAAATACGTTAGTGCGTTTACAGAGCAAAGAAAGCCCTAAACTGAATTCTTGGCATATGGTAAATCAGGCACTCATATATCAACTTGACAGGCTTCCAAATTCTGACGATGGTAGCACATGGTACGGGCTGGAATTTGGGGGCCGTTTCCGATGACCTCAAATACCGACACTCTGGGGTTGGAAGGCGCCAAGCTCTTTTGCAGCTTGCTTACGCAAGGTCGCACATATGCAATGTAATGGGATTATGAATTTGATGTCAGGTTGGAAGGCCGAGCGAGTAATTTATGTCTCATGTCTCGACCCGGGACTCGCCTTATACGCATGCATTGCATGGGGCAATTGGGGAAGACAGAACGGTAAGGTGGGAGGGCGATGCTGTTGGTCTGCCCATTTGGGAGAAGATGGGATAACGGGAAAGGAGGGCTGACATTGTAGGAAATCTCCGTCTTACAACCTTGGGGTGGGGTACCTTTGAGGTCCGGTGCCTCCTCTTCTTGTGGGCTGGCCATGACACTGATAAGCGTTTCTCAATTTTGTCTTTTATTTGACACCGTCATTGATTTTGATAATGAGCCGCGAAGCCTTGAGGCTACACTTGCCGAACTCATTGACCCCTCGCACCCTATCGCGATCAGCAACTCCTTATCGCCGCAACACCACACCAACTCAAGGAGTCCATATGCATGCTCGGGACCGAATATTGAGAGCTCACGCGGTCCACGCCTTTTCTTTTTCCTGTTTTATTGTTTTCTTGCGCTTTTTCTGTCCTCGAACGGACTGGGCTGGTGGCTGTGGCGGGTCACTAGAAAGGGGGCTGCCCTGTGGCTCATCCACACTCGCAAGGCAGCGGCCACCAGAAAGGTGGAAGGATATGTCATGAGCCGTCCTCGGATAGCCTTTTCTTGTCATTGGAGAGGTTTTCTCAGGCTGCATTGGACTCTGCACGTCTTGTTTTTGCGATCTTGTGAGGAAGCTGGGGATTAGCTCCAACTCTGGGCTTAGGGTATGGTATATCTAGAGATTTTTTTTGTACTCTTTTTTTTTTCTTTCATTTGTGGCGGCCACAGAAGGCGAGTAACAACAGCATGTGTGCATCTCTCGCCCCAAACTTGTAGTCAGTCAAGGCCTCAATGAGGTAGAGAAACGTCCTCGCGTCCGTGCTAGAGCCCATCCCACTGTGTGAAACATTTGGCCCAGGTCGCAGGCGTAGCAAGGCTTGAAGAATGGACGTCTGTCTAGCTGCAAACGAGTGTGGAAAAGACGAGAAAAATGCACAGAGACCCCTAACCATGCCAATCTGTAACCTTTGCGGTAATCCCAGGCTCATTTGGCCGCCGTTTTACGGTGCACAGAAGCATTAATGGGTACTTTGGATGGGCTGCAAATTTGTGAGGATTGCTAGCGACAAGACGAGACTCTTGATCCGCGGTAGCTGGTGCAACTCGAAGACGCCTCAGACTTGGGATAGCCGCGAGAGATGATGGTAATTCAGTGAGGAGATATGATGCATCAAAGGGGTGTGACAACTTCCACACAGCTGCCGTCTTCCATGTCGATGGAAGAGTAGCATGAAGCCAATTTTAGGCACCGGGTGACTCGCAGGTTTTTATTTTATTTTTATTTTTATTATTATTTTTTCCTTTTTCTTCTTCGTGTACCGTAGCCACTGAAGGTGTACCGCACTTGTACTTGTCGGGTAAACTCTGGTGCATATAACCTTGAATTAGACAAACAGTGACTTGGATCCAGCAACTTGGAATCCTTCGACAAGGGGTACAACCCCTGTATTATAGATGCCTAGAAGACTGTGCTAGTCCTAGTACGTATGTGCATACATATGTAATGTAATGTACATACAGCCTGCACAATCAAAAAAGGGTGAGCACTCTGGCTAACAAGTGAAGAAGTGGTGGGCTTTGGGACTTCCTCGAATTCTTCAACACCCCCGATTTCCCGCTCTCGCCTCTTTGACTTTCCCATTCTTCAACCGACCAACTTCGCATTCTGTCTTGATGAGCCCATTGCATTATTCTTTATACATATTTCGTTTTTCTCCTATATTTGTTGTTTGTGCCTATTCCCACTGATTCCCTTCCCTGAGCTTCACCCAAATATCACCCTCCATCTACCAAGAAGCTTTGTGGCTTTCATCTTCTCTCTCCTATCATCATCTCCGCGCGTCTAAGCCGAAATCAAATGCATTGTCTGCACACAAAAATCTAAAGCTTCTCTTCATTTACGTCTGCTGGACAGTCCATTTGTCTGTGTATGTCTAAACTCGCGGACTCAAATCCATCGCCTAATAGTAATTGCCACTCACTCCCCATCTCTTTCGTTAATACCGCTCTCACTATTGTTGGCTCCTTTTCCTCCTTTTTTTCCTTCTATATTTCGTCGTTTTTCAACTTTTGATCGTTTGTTATCTACGGAACTGCAATGTCGCTCGCCCATCGTCCAAGCTCAGTAGGCCATTCGCCTGATGAGCAGCTTCGAATCATTAGAAAGCGCAACAGAGTGCCTCTCAGTTGTCATCCCTGCAGAACTAGAAAGTGAGTCTCACCCACCACTTTACCTCTCGATTTGATTTGACGACGTCGGAGTGTCAAACTCCGCGCATTCCATAGCCCGCAGCCTGGCTACACATCCATTTGAGCAAAATCCCGCTAATACCACTCTTGTGTCTGCAGATTGTGAGCAAGAGCCCCCCTGACCCTGAATATTGGGAAACTGGCGTAAATACCGTTCTTCGTATTCTCCGTCTCCTTTTATTGCTACCTGATACCATGAACTTTATTGTCACGATGTCACAATATGCCCGATTGTCTACGTTGTCTATTCCGCGATGAATTTTCTCCCCATATTCCACATCATTTTAGTACTCGGCCACTAACAACGATTGAACCCGCGCAGGAAATGTGATCGTGGCCGACCCTGCACAAATTGCTCCAAGAGAGAAGGCACCGACCCCGCGTCTTGCTCCTACGCGACACCAGCAGCCCGGAACAAGAAAAACCAGCCAATCAACCAAACACCACCCACTGATGTGCAGGATCGAATTGACAGACTCGAAGGTCTTGTACTTTCGCTCATGCACAATGGCGCGCGCCCAGACACTCTGCCAAGCCCCCCGTTTAGGGAGACACAAGGACCTTCGTCTCACAATGACGAATCTATCGGCTCTTCTCCCATACCAAAACCCAGCTTTTTAGAAGAAGAGAACAATGAATATCGGCACCTGACCGGGACAAAGAGTGGCGACTCACCGGGCCTGCTCAAGGTTGACACTCGCGGAGGTCGGTCGATGTATGTTGGACAACAGCACTGGTACACCATTCTCTCTGACATTTCCGAAATCAAGGCATACTGTGTTGCACACAAGAGAGAGTTTGAACGAGGATATGCTGCTGTCATGGCCTCCAAACCCGCCTTTTTCAGAGATGGTCCTCTTTTGCTTCGCGGAGCAGCACCGGCTGCCCCAGAAGAACTGCGAAACTCCCTTCCACCAAAGGAGCAGGTCATGAAGCTCATCGATAACTACATGGCATCCATTGATGGCACACAAACCATGATCCACAAGCCAACGTTTATAGCCCAGCTACAACAGCACTGGGATGCCCCCCACGAAACATCTTTAACATTCTTGGGTCTGATGTATGCCATTATGTCCTTGTCCCTGATAACCTTTAGCCAGGCCAAAAACGAGCCTCTAGAGTTCAAGGGCTGCGCTATTGATGTGGCGGCCCAATTTCGCCGTCGCACTATTCAATGTCTGCACGCAACTGATTACACCTCGCCAGGAGAGTACACCATTGAAACTCTGCTCTTGTACATGCTAAGCGAGCTTTTGACGCGCTGGGAAGCTGATATAGACTTGTACCTCATCATGGGCACAATTGTTCGGCTTGCTTTTCGGATGGGCTACCATCGAGACTCCAAGTGGTTCCCGAGCCTTAGCCCCTTCAAAGCTGTAAGTAGTATTTTATGCTGCGTTTCCTATTGTGCTGTTAATTGCTATTTGCTAACGAGCTATGTCTAGGAAATGCGCCGCCGTGTATGGGCTTTTGTCCAGATGACCGATGTCCTAATTTCGCTTCAAGTTTCACTTCCCAGCATGATTGATAACGAAGAGTGCGACACCCAATTTCCGACTAATATTCGGGATGAGGACTTTGGACCTAAAACGTCTGTTCTCCCTCCTCCGCGTCCGTGGACCGATGATACTACTGTTGACTTTATGATTTTCAAGTCAATGCTCTACAGCGAGCTGACTGAAATAGTCAAGAGCACTACTCGCATCAACAAGAAAGTTACCTACGAGCAGATTCTGTGCTTTGATGAACGTCTGGATCAGATCTATAGGCAAATTCCCGATCAACTCAAGGTCTGCCCTCCAAATCCAAATGATCCCACAGTCTCGTTTATGCGCAGGTATAACCTTGAGATAACGTACCAAAAGATACGCTGTTTTCTTCATCGTGAATTTGCGGCCAAGGCTAGACAAAACCCTCGCTTCAACCACTCTCGTAGTGTAGCGATTGAGGCTGCCCTAGCTAGTCTAGGCCACTTGGCAACCCTCTACAAAGCAACCCTGGCTTCGCCTAACCTGGTCCAAATCAAGTGGTATGTGCAATCTTCTGCCACAAAGGACTTTATGCTTCCCGCAATTCTGGTATCTGTCGATCTTCACCATGACAGAGAAACAAAAGAATCAAGTCGAAACGTGAATTCTAGCGCCACCAGCGGCTTCTGGACGAAGCGTCAAAGACAGAATATGCTGCGAGTCCTCGAGTTTACACGGAAAATATGGACTGATTGTGCCGACCACTCGATTGATGCCTTTAAATCGTCTCATGTTCTTACCGTCTTGCTGAGAAGTATCCAGGTAAAGTCTTGCGGCTCAGAATCCGAAGTTAGACCCAAGAGCTACCCTGGCAGTGGCAGGGAAGATGAACACGTACACACTCCTAGCACAGTGCATTCGGAAAACACTGATCAAAGTCGCTTGAGCTCTCTGGCCCCTGACTCAAGGATGACAACTTCAGCCGCTACACCTAGTGTTGAATCTGTTAAAGCATCACAACACCCGGGAAGCGCAATGGAATATGCAGCAAGACATACCAACGGCCAGACTCCCGAACACTGCCCTCCGCCAGGTGTCGCGACACCCGTCTATGGCGGAATTCCAGAACTCGGTGCACCCAATCTTCAGCCCGAGTTCTTGAGCAGCCAGATCAATATGGACCAGTACAGCATGAATGTATCCTCGCCCTTTGCATACATGCTGAACAACATGAGCACGCAAGGCTCCATGAACACCATAGACTGGGTAGGTTTGATGGCTCTATGTCGCCGTTTGTAATTCCATTTCTAACATTTTTAAATAGGATGTCTTTGATAACTTTACTCAGTCTAATGCAGCCATGAGTATCGAGCCTAGCTTTTCCATGTATGCTGTGGCTGCACCACCACCACCACCACCACCCCCTAACCAACATAATGAGCCTAGGAATATGGAATCACACAACAACCCACACCACCAGAACCGGCAGATCCACTAGTTTTGAATTGGCCTTTCATGAACCAGTGCCGGTGATGCGGCGCGTTGTATTATATTGTATGATTTACAGGATTCTATCTAAATGTTTATGTCCTCGGACACCTTTGTCTTGGTTTTTTTTTTTTTTTTACTTTTCAATAAAAAGTCAAACTCCTGTTTATTGGCTGAAAACATGACTATGAAGAAACTGCTGTGAGAATTTGTGTGATACCGACAGGACAGGACAGCCTCACTCAGGCTCGAGTCTGCCATTTGGCAATCAATGGGGCACACGGTTTAAGACAAACAAGCAGAAGCTAACAACTCCGAGATAAGAAGGGCGTCTACACCCAGCCATCCAAGGAAAATGTTGGCCAAGATAAGTGAAGTCAGCGTCGGGATGAATCTGAGTATGAGTCGCTGGCACTTCTCCATCTGATAGTCTCCTAACTGGTGACGGAGCCGTTGAGAAGCTCTATAAACCATGAATGTGGCACTGACTGGGCTAGTACTGTATACTGATATCATACACTCTACACATTTCATCACACACCTTTTTTCCTCTCTTGAAGGAGCCCGGGACACAAACCTTTTGTCTTGGTTTCTGGGCACAGTCATAATCGAGTCACGGCTGGCTGGCCTTGGTTGAAGCATGAGGAAGGGTAGACGAGAACTGATTACCTTAGGATATAAATTGTAGCTGGGTCATTTTTCTCTTCCTATGTTTATTTGGCTTTCTGCTTCCTCGACACCCACTCCTTGGTTGGATACAAAGAAAGCCCTGCTTGGTATATTTGAATTTGAATATATTTAACGTCTACTAGAATCACTAAGATCAAATGACGCCCTTCTTTCCTGCTTGGTATAGCCTCGGCGCCTGTCACTTCTCTAGGTGGCTTGCGATATCTAGCTAAAAGCATATACAGCTCTATCCGCAGCCTCTGCTAGCTCTATATCGTATGTGTACATATCTCTCTACCTTAACGCCTCCAAGCTAACCAATAGCTTTCAAATAGATCGAACTTTCGTTGAAACACCTCCCTCCCTTATCGTCATGCCATTTGAGAGCAGTGTTAGAGCTCGAAAAAAAAAGCGCATTATACTACCCTATCTCACTGAGAACAAGAAGAATCTGCTTCTTCAAACAGGCCATGTTTAAAGCTTGCAACCCACTTCTTACATCCAGCCTACTCCAATCCCGGTTCCTAAATCATTGGAGATCCCCGACCTCAATATTATCTTTGCGGAGATGCGCTGTCTCTCAAACATAAAGCATGAGTGTAACCCCCAACATCCCGACGGAGCGGCATAGAGCCGAACTTTTTTATAAGGATGATACTACATCCGAGCCCTTGACGCTGCATGGTGTGATTTGTATTCTCAGCAGCTTCGACGTCTATCTTTGATCAGCATCGTAGTCCTCTATCCCTAGTGCAAAATCTTGTTATTCGACATTAGCCTTCTGCTGAACCATGTGACTTGTGTCAACAGCATCTCAAACAAGCCCAAAACCAGCACTGGTTCCTGGTCTATATTTCAGGTTCATGCATGATCTGATGCTTGATAAATATGCTATTCAAAATCTCACCTATGAAATTCCCGGTCATCTCCTCTGGGCTTCATAGTATGACGCTATAAATGGTTCATCCCAGCTCATGGGCTAGCTTATACGGACTATGCCAAACGAATAGTCAAAAATGTTTGTCAATCTTCTTTTTTACTCGGCACAACGATTGATCTTCTTCTCACGAAGCTCTGTCGAAGAACGAAAAATAGGCAAAAGACCAGCAGTAGTTCTTTTATTCTCTGTCAAGGTAAAAGGAGCAAAGGCAAGTTCAAACGGCCAATCCTCGCCAAGAAAAGGGCTACCCAATATAGTCCTAGGCCAAGTCAATCAACAGTTATACTGACCCAGCCCAATAGGATAGCATCCGCGAAGTAGAAACAAGGAGTCAAGAATCAAAAGTAAGCAAAGAAATGCAAGTAGTGCAAAGAGAGAGAGATGGGGAAGGACAGGTGCTAGAAAGAGGGAAAGGAAGGAGGGAGAGGCTAGTATACACAGCGTTATGTCCTGATAAAGGCGATTGTACGTGAACAGCAGCAGAAACAGAACAAGAATAGGCGCAAAGAGCTTATAAGCACAAGAGAAAGGATGACATTAAGGACCCAAGGCAGTATCAGAACGCAAGATTGAGTTTCATACAAAGATAAGCAAAAGACGATACATAGAAGCAAAAAGAAGAACGAAGATATAGGAGACCCTAGATCAAGGGAGGCTTCTTGATGCCATGGATTTTTCTTTCACAGTACCGTTTTTTCTAGATCGTCAGTTAGCCAGTTAGTCGGCCTGCATGGTATGCAAGAAGACTTCTGGCCTGAGATTTATGTCTAGTAGAGCGATGCAAGCACGTTGGTCATGTCGGGGCGGATTCTAGTATATTCTTGAGCTTGGAGAGTCGCGTGTATTGCTGCCGTGATAGAAAAAAAAGCTGCTGATTGCTTAAAAGCGAGGCAGACTTTTCCTTCTTTTTTTCTAGGATGGGGAAGAGGGACACAAAATGAAGGGACAAGAGACAGCGATAACGTCGTGAAGAGAAGAGTTGTGACATATACGCATGAAAAAAGAAAAGTGACGTCATGACGAATCGTGGAGCAAGGCGTCTAACATGAGAGAAGGAGAAGAAGATTTCCAACAAAGAACAGACGAAAGCAGTGAGCAATGATACGACGACATGAAGACATGGCGCACCATTAAAACGGAGCAAAGATGAAAAAGAGATCCAAATGAGGAGCGGACAAAACGTTGAAATCACAAAAGACAAAAGCGACAATGCAGCGCAGCCATCATAGTGCTGAAAAGAACACGCATTGTGAGAAAAAAAAAAAAGGTAAGCCACAAAAGGTCCTGTGTCATGTCGTCGTCGTCGTCTATAGCACTTCGCCAATGATTTTGGCAGCTTCGCGGTATGTTGCCAGCAGCTTTTCGCACTTTTCACGCTCCTTTTTGACGCCGTCATCTTCATAGAGGAGCTCTTCGAACAAAGCCTCCTTGTACAGCTCGCTAACCAGGCGGTTCTGGACAACATCCTTGCAGTGATTGACGAGCAGGTGCATGACGGCCTTGGGCACTTGGTCGGCGATTGACTCGCGCACAATGTTGAAGTATGAAGAGATAAGAGCACGGATTAGGTCCGCCTCCATGGCCTCCCGATCAGTAAGAGCTGCCTCGGACTGCGAAGTAACAGCATTCGCAGAAGTGCTCTATTTCTTTCATTAGCATTACTGCTCATGTTATGTTACGGAGGATCAGTGTGTTTTGGGTTTCTTGGGCGGTTAACTTACAAAGGGGGAATCAGGCGTGGTACGCATGAAGTCGTCATCGCGTGGTTGAGAGTGGAGCAGGCTCAGGCGATCATCAGGTCTGCGAATGCTTTGGCTTATGATGCTCTGCTCAGAGGGGTGGCTGACATGGCGAGGAACGCCAGTAGGGCTGTTCAATCCTCTCATAGTCATGTTCTGTTCACGGGAGTTGGCATGGTTTGGCATCGCAGCACCAGGGCCATCTTTGCCAAAGAAGTAGTTGAGGAACGAGTCGCTCTTGTTGCTAGGGTTATGCGAGTGTATAGACGGTGACATTGAGCGGTTTCCATTCATAGATGGGGGCAGTCCGTGCATGGCCTGCTTCATAGCACGTCCCTTTTCAGGAAGAGATGAAGAAATCTCGTCCTCGTCACCTCCAGTGCCACTACTAGGGGCACCAGGAGTAGCGTCATTTCCATTAGCCAGCTCCTTCATACGGATGCGCTCGCGACGCTCGCGCTCCTCTTGTATCAGGCGCTTGCGCTCACGCTCCTGCTTACTACTCACCACATTACTCATAGCAGCAGAGGCGCCCAGGAAGTTAGGGTGGTTGGTGTTGATGTATGCCCGCTGAATAGAGATGAGAGACTCAACATACTGGGACGAAGGGCCCAGACGCTCACGCAGAAGGTCTGAGACAACCTCGATCAGCTTAGCCTGAAGACGGGGATAACGAGAAAGCTCGGTAGAGCCACAAGTGTGGCAGATCTTGATGAGTTCCTCGTACACAAGCTCAACGCAGCGATGACTGGGGGCCTCAAGCAGCTTGATCTGAGGCTTGACCAAAAGGTCAAAAGCCATCTCGGGGACGAAAAGACTAGGACGCGGACCAGTTGAGTTGCGGATGGCGGTGCGGATATCCATGGCAGACAGGTTGGAGGTTGGGTCAATAGACTCCAGAGAGCTCCCAAACACAGAGTTGAAGATATAGTAAATACGAGCACCGCCGCAGAGCTCCTTGGTGGAGATTTCGGTAGACGTTCCGTCGATAGAGGAGATGAAAGAGGTAGCGAAGCGAGTCATTTGCTGTAGAATCAGCGACCCGCGATGCTCCTTGCCACTGAAATGCATGTCACCATAGCTCGCAAGTTCTTGCTGGGTCTGGCCCATAAGGGTGTTAAGGCGGGCCTTGATATCGGGCAGACGATCACGAATGTGAGCCATCAGGGTAGTGTTGAGAGTCTTGGCTAGGAATTGAGTACCACAGCGGCTAGAAATGTTGCGGTAAGCCGGATGGTGCTTGAAGAAGTCCATCTCAGCCTGTAAGGCATCTTCCATAGGCTTGTTGCCCTGTATGTCCTGCTGGGAGCGATTGACGACACCAATGAAGCCAAGTTTCAGAGGGTAGACCCGCCCAGAAAGAATGTCAAGAGCATTGGTGCCGTGGTCCATGAGATCAACCTTGGTGAGGACACCAATGGTACGGCGGCCAAGAGGGTCAACATGACGAGCCAATTTCAAGGCTTCAGAGTTAACGATATCGACGTTAGCAGGGGAAACGGCTAGAACGATACTGTTAGGCTTGGCAATGTATTCTGAGATCAAATTACGAGTCTGCTTCTCGATATCAGTCGGTTGATCGCCGATAGGGACCTAGATAAGAGATAAAGAAAAAGCACTACAAGTCAGCGACCGGAGCGTTGAAAGGGAGAACGAGCAAAACATTAGGGATATAAGCCAAAGAATCATGGGGCGTGCCAGGCTATAGTAGAGAAAGGAAGGGGGGTTGGGAGGGATAGGAGGGCATAATATGGTTGATCATGTTAGACCGAGTGGTGGTTGAGCTTGTGTTCATACACATACCTTTGTGAGGCCAGGGAGATCAACCAGGGTCAAGTTCAAGACGTGTGGCGAGTAGATCTTGAGGTTAATAGGCTGGCGGTTAATGCCTTTGTTGTTTCCAGCTACTCTTGAAGTCTCGTTCTCGATCTCGCGTTTAACATCACCAAAGTCATTGAAGCGACGGTTGGGAATGTGGTGAAATTCGGCCCATTCAGAGCGGCGGGCGGCCGAGGGTGACCGGTAAGGATCGGGTTGGTCCTCGCCTTCTTCCTCCGGGACATTGATAAGCTGGAGGATAAGAGGACGTCGGGTGACGATGCCGGAGCCACGAGGCAAGAAATCACGGCCGACAATGTTTTCGAGGACGGAAGATTTGCCAGCAGACTGCGAGCCAACGACGACCTATAGAGAAGAAGGAGTATGAGAGAAAACCGAGGTTAGTACGAAAAGAACCAACGGGCAGTTTTTGAAGTTGGCAGCATGACATACAATCTGAGGCAAATCCAGCGAATCGCTGCCGATGGTGTTGAACACCAAGTCCTGCAGCTTGTTCACTGTGCCCAGAAGATCGTCTCCTAGAGCAGCCATGATGGACGAAGAAGATCTAGAAAAAGAAGGCGGTAGAACAAAACAGACACACAAATGTGGCTAGCTGGTGTGGCCGGTTGGTCGAGCTCGATGCTTCAATAACCGTCCTTAGATGGCGAGTGGGCGGAAGCCTTGTCGGATTTGTTTTTTTCTGGGGGGGGGGGGGGGTGAGGGGGACTGGACTGGCCCGGACTGGGATGGGCTAGACGATGCTCCTATGAGCGGCGGATTATTGCGGGTGGGCTGGATGAAGGTTTCTCTTTGTATAGGCCTGGTTGAAGTGGGCGGGCTGGGCTGGGCTGGCTTTAGCTTGCAGCACCAGAGAAGCCAAAAGAAGAACGACTCTATTTTTTTTCCCCTTTCTCGAAAGAGGCCGAACGTCGATTGGAAAAATTGGAGAGTAATTTAATTTGGCAGTATATAAGAGTTTTTTTTCTGTAGTGTTCAATGCGGTTTCAAGCAGAGATCAAACAAAGATCAAAATAAAGAGTTTTCTGTTCATAAAAAGAAATCATGAAAAAATTCATCAAGCAAATTCGCACAGAAAAGTCGTGACGCCAAAGAGGGGAAAGGAAAATGTGTTCTCAAGAGAGAGGCTAAAGTAATTACTCAATTCAAGGACAGGCCAGAGAGCTAAAAAAGGACCTTAAGACACTCGAGCGGATGGGTCGTGATTCTCTTCTGCCAGCCATCTTGTTGATGTTAGTGTCGGTGAGGCTTTGCCTCTGTCTTCCTTTAGGCTGCTTGGTAGTGGGTGGATACAGTAGGCTTTAGTGGCTTTCCTCCCTCTTGCCTTCGTCTTCTAGGCCCGTCACGCTATCTTTGTCTCTTGAACAAATCTCGGAATCCCACATGGAAAGAAAAGGTGAGGATTTTTTACCACAGCTCCTCTTTTTTTCCTCCCACCATGCACTGTTTCTGCAGCTAGGCCCAAGAGAAACTAACTTTTAGGTTGCAATACGGAATTCCAATGTGAGGCCGTGATGATGCCCAGGCCGTGGTGGAGGGGCTGCAAGCATACTCTTAGGGTTAATGAGGGGAACTGCCGGATAGGGTCTGGAACATGTCCCATCTATATCAGCTTGCTGGGCTAGTTTTAGGCTTCTCTTCCCTCATATTTGCGTTTTTGCTTTTTATGACAAGTAGTCTGTCCTTCCAGCCCAAGGCCAAGTTAGGAAATAACAATGCTTCTCGGTGATTCTAATAGGAATCCCAAGAAAAATTCCTTCCCGGCCCCCTTTGCACTGGAAGCATGTGCACGTGACTTTTCATGGAGACATTGGTTGAGCGGTACAGAGAACTGCGAATGTGCAATTATAGCCCGATCTTCATACCTGAGCAAAACAAGCACTTTTGCAAGGAAATAGATAGAAAGGCACAGAGTAGAAGAATTTATAGTGCGGTATAGCGCAAGTGTTATCAGACTGCCCTGCCCGTCCCTGAAATGGCGGTGTGGCGCTAATATACCCGTGCGCCACGCTTGATATGATTGGCCTGCGGCAGCGTCGTACAAGTCTAGTATTGAAACTTCAACGTATGGCCTGGTCTGGGCTGAGCATAACAAGCGAAGGACGGTAGTTCGTCTCGAGCATAACACTGGCCCTTCTTACCCATACAACCATATAGACCGGATTAGCCATTTGGAGACGCCCGTTCTTGAAATATATTTCTACAGCTATGAGCAGCTTTGGTAGTCCAGGAGGCGGGAAGCTTACCACCAAGCCCACACCGTAAGTCCTCGCCGTTCTTTGATAAGGCGACAGCAGAGCAGAATTGTATGGCCAATGGCGAATCACAGGGTGCAATGCGCTCATGCTAACAAGTGCCCTTTATTGATCCTGAAGTCCACAGAGAGGTAGTTTTCCATTGGACCATGACGGTAAGTTGCATCATCTATGAGAGATGGAGAACAAGAAGCATGTTGCTCAACAGAGCACAGCATTTAAGCAGGATACACTCCGCCCATCCGATTTTGAGTGCCTTGTCTAACACTCCCACCCTCTTGATAGGTGAATGCAAATCAATTATGACCAAGTATCTTGGCTGCCTTAAAAATGTTCGGGGCGTGAACGACGAAGCCTGCCGAGAGTTGGCAAAGGGATACCTGACATGTCGGATGGACAAGTAAGTCAACTACAAAAGAAAAAAAAAGAAAAAAAACTTTGAAAGACGCGCCACACGGGAGGGGGGACCACAAGGCAACCAGGGAATGAAATGGAAATGGAATATGACCAGGAGAGGTGGTATTTTTCTTCTGCGGACTGACTGACTCCGGGGTCTTTTTTTCTAGTAATCTCATGGCGCGCGACGATTTTAAGAACCTTGGCTTCAAAGGAGGCGAATCTAAGCCTACGACCTACCCTATTCCTGTGGCTACGGCTGCGGCTGAAGCGACGACGGCAACCCCTAGCAATAATGCGGATGTTGCAGGTGGGCAAGGAAGTAGCAAGTGAGCAACGCAAGGCCAGGCCAGCCATGACCAGGGCTAGAGCGGAAGAAGGGAAGGGAAAGGAAAAGAAGATGAGCCCATGAATGGAAGAACAAAACAAAACCAAAAAGGACATGGACCCGAAAGGGAGGCACATGGAAAGTTGTGTCCGGTCGGCTGGGTTACGGGAGAAAGGAGAAATATCAGCATGGGGCCAGACAGACCAAAAGACTAGGGGCTATTCAGATCTACAGACATGCAGGTTAACCTGAATATAATCTCTTCGTGGGCTATAGTGTGTGCGTATGCGTATTGAAAACATGAAAACAGAGTGTTGCTATTGGGCTGGTGAGTCTTTACGGGATCCAGCTTCAAGCGTCAATATTACCAGTGTGTGTCTCTAACGTGCGTGGAGGTGAAGCTAGCTGCTAACTTGTTTCGCTACCGACATATCAAGGGCTGGCTGGCATGTCTCTCGCTTTACGTATTATTGCTTACACTCCACTCCGGCTCAGCCGCCAGCCACCTTTTTGAAATAGCCTGAAAGAGGGCTAGAGGGTGCGAGGAGTAAGGAAGCAAGACGACTCTGAAGAAGTGAGTCACTCGATAGAGGCAGGCGACTAGCGGCGGGATGTATAAGAGACAGAGGGATATGCACACATCACTCATGCCTTTGTGTTGTATAGAGAACAGCAAGAAGCTAGCTATTATGTGACAGCCCAGCCTCCTGTCTTGTCATATCCCCGACATGTAGTGCATGTTTCTTTCACGGCTAGTTCGAGTGATACTTTGTGGCACGCATCGTGGAGGACAATAGTGATAGTGTTGGGTGGCTCACGCGACGGTTGCATGCATGCATTAAGCTGCAGCAGGGAAAAGAGAGCTGGAGCTTGACCGTGCGTTTGGGTTGACTTTGGTTGTAAGCATGAATGGGTCTGTTCTAACGCAGATATTAGTGCGTGCATAGAAACCAGAGGAACCCTGGAGAAGGGATGCCATCAAGACATTACACAAACAGGCATGGGACGAGAGGAGGGCTTCTTAGTGCCACCAGTCTACACAAGTGTGAAAGCTTTTTTTTTGTTTGGGTCTAGGCACGCAAGAGCTCGTAAAGTGTGTGCATAGAAACAAGGAGGATGGCTGGCTGGCTGGCTGGCTGGCTTGCCTGTTTGAAGAGGAGAAGCATGTTGTTTGTTTGTTTCATGGCAAAGTGCCCTGTGCCCTGTGCACTTTATGGGACAGGGGGTAGGAGAGGAGAGAGAGAGAGGGGAGGAGGGCTCGTTATTGATGGTGGAAGTCATGGCTAGATCACCAAAAAGGTAGAAGAAGGTTGAAAAAAGAAAGAATTAAATATCCCATATTATTATCATCATTATTAAATAGGCCATGCCCTCTGTTGTATGCTGCTGCGTCTTAGAGCGTTGCCCTGCCAACGCCAATGCAAGTTGCATGTCTTTCCTTCCCTTGTCCTGTTCTGGTTTTAAGTCAGTTAAACCCATTTTAAGCCCTTTCTGGCAGTGGTTTAGCCTTCTCGCCCACGCTTATCTGCATTGCTGAAGGGAATATTGTTGTCTCTTCCATGCATGGGTATTCCCAAGGGAATACAGGCTGATACGGGGGGGGGGAGGGGGAGGGCTTCTGTTGACCGAAGATACTGGAAGCATGCGATCCTCACCAGGTGGTTTTTCTAAGCTCTTCAGGGGGGCAGCCCTGTGGCATGGTATGAAATACGGCCTGTGAGGGCCCTGAAAATCTCTTACGGGGGCTTGTGATGCCACTGCAATCAGCGCTTTAATATACGGCAAAACGCGCCTTTGAAATTGCACTGCACTACCTGAATCGCAGAGGCCTGTGTTGTCTCATTGCCTGCCTCAGGGCCTGTTGTACACGTCTCGCTTGGCCTGGCCCTGCTTTCTGGTTGTTATGGCAAAAAGGGAAGAAAAGTCTGGGAGATAGGTCAGTATCGTAACTGAGAAATTATATTTATAAGGGAACAGAGAGTCGCTTGGTCATTGGCATTGGCGTGTCTCAGGCTTTTCTCTTCTTGAGGTTTTTGTCCAAGTCTTTTTGTTGAGTTTGCGTGCTCTAATGATAATTGATGGTACTCCCCCTCTCGCTGTATTTACTCCTGTCCATCAAGCCTTCGTCGCGCTCAAGCCAGCAAAAGTGCTCGTTATTTTCCTGTTGTTTTTTCTCTCTAATTTCTTTGCTTGGACGTTGAACTGATCCTTCAGCGCTGCAAGCTCACAGGGACGCTTCCTGCGCTTTGTTTTTGTTTCTCTATCGCCTGATTTTCTTCGTCTTCGTCTCGTTATTACTCTTTGCTCTACGTATTCCACCTCAATTCACTCTTGAACTTGACCTATCGCGACACTCACACGCTCCATACGCCCTTCGCCATGTTTAAGAGCGGAAGTCAACATAGGCGAAAGGTGACGCCTCCATCGCCAACATACATGAAAGACGACCAGTTCGGTACGCTCGCCATTTGCTTCTTATTTTCTATCTATCGCTGCTCATGCCCTTCAATCCCCATCTTTCTGATGGCTCATTAGTTCTGTTCATGGATCTTGGTTGCCATTGGTGACGCTGGATGCCTCTTCCGTTGAGTTCTAACGCGCGTGAATCTCATCTCTGACTGCTGAATTGTTTCTTTAGCTGCCTATCTTGCCGATTTGCGGAATAGCCGCCAAGCCCGTCCGGCCGGGGCTCGCGAACTGCCTGCTGACTCGCGCCAATCGCGCAATCGAATGTCCATGGGATCTACCGCGACTGCTGCAACTGCCTCTTCCACATCTGGTTCCTCCTCTGCTTCTGCCTCTACCTCTATAGCCGCCGACCAAGCTTCCTATGCCCAGTCCCGTAGGACAGCTGCCACCGATGCTTCTACAATCAACGGCAGTGTTCGTTCACGGTACAGCACCTCCAGCCAAGCCAAAGACTATTACCCTTCCAAGCCCGTCTCTCCCCTGAGGCCCTCTGAAGTAGTCCCTAGTACGACCTACATCGAGAGGGGCTCGCGCTGGATGGAAAAAGAAGAAGCACACGCTCTTCGCCAGGCAATGGAAGCGCTTGATATGCGTGACTCTGGTCGCCAGTCTCGTAAATCAACACCGCCAACCCCAACTGCTAGTGCGTTTGCTCCGCCTGCTTGTGTGGCGACAGGCTCAGGGTCTATTGCTGCTTCTCTCCCCCGGGAAACTGAGGAAGATGAGCGCATCTACAATTCTGCGCTGCACGAAGCTTCTGAGCTTGTGTGGCAGCACCAAAACGGTGTTGTGCCAAACCCAGATGCCCCATATGCTTACCGTCCACACATGCGCAAGCACAGCTACGCACACGCTCGAACGGCGGCTGCGGGATTATACGGTGATGATATAGCACCCAGCGGTCTTGCTCGCGATTCCGTGAGGTCACGGTCTGTTTCCAACAGCTCAGAGGAGAGTGATTACCAAGCATCTCGCCGTAGTCGGTCTTCATCCGAGTCTGCACGTCAAGGGGTAGTGGTTGCCGATGAGCCCTCAGCTTCGCCGACGGATTATACACAAGGCCAGCGCGCATCTTCAAAATCATATTCCGGTCTTAACTCTGGAAAGTACGCGCCTGGTCCCCGTCGACGAAGCAGTATGAAGCGCAACATTAGTGGTGAAATCAACCGCCCGTTTTCGGGCGAGCAAATATGGGAAGAGCCTGAGTCTCGTAATCAATCTCCCGCCAAGCCGGCGCCTCCGCCTGTTTCCAGTCCTGATTTGCCTACTGTCGCATCGGTTTCAAGCAGGCCTTCATACACCCGCAGCATTGGCCCGCGGCCATTGGATTCTGGAATTAATGCTCGTCCTTTGCCTGCCCCTGTAAAGCCTTTCCAACGCAACGGGGACGAGCCTCTGTCCCGTGTAGAAATCCATAGAAACCCACCCTCGCAGTCTCGCAATCCCATGTACACGCAGTCAAGCAGGCTTGGTAACACCCCTGGTTCGTCGTCAGCTACCCCTTCGCCTCCGCCGCCGCCGCCAAATACGGCCCCCATGACCGATGTGCCGCGCAAGAACGGCGTTGAGATCCGATCTGATGATGTGCGTAATGCCACGCGCATCCGTCTGCAAAAGGATCGCAAGATACCTACCCCCACCGCCGTCAGCGATAACCCTGGCCGCCCTATTGTAAGCTTTGACGCCAACTGGACGCCTCCGGATGAATCGACTGATAAGCGCCTAGGCAATGACCGGTCTTCGCCGCCTTCTTCCACTCCGTCAGTCCCCACGATTGCCATCGAAGGCACGGGAATATCGGACCGAAGAGACGGTAGGATTACCGCCAGCAAATACAACAGCGACCCTATTTCAGGATCCTCCCCGACGCCGTACGCCCCCCACCAGCGATCGACAGCCCCCGATCACCAACCGAGGCCCCCGATGGCGACGCCTTCTATCTCTGTGTCGCAAGAACCTTCGTCGTCTCACAGACCGCCCAACTTGAGCGTCACGGCCGCTTCCTCGACCATTCCCTCGATCTCCATCCGTTCTGATGATTCACCCTCTATCTCGACCTCGAACAACCGCTCCTCCGCTCCGTCGATTTCTGTATCCGCCGATGTCCCCTCCATCAACATTTCAAACGATGACGCCCCTGCGATCAACGTTTCTACCGTTCCTGATGTGGTGACTTCCAGCAGTAATGGCTCTTCGGAATCGAAAACTCCAGCTATTCGTCCTTTACCGACTCCAACGGGAGCCGGCGGAGCACGGGCTTTACCTCGCCATCCCCGCCACCACTGGAGCCCCGCTCCGGGAAGCATCCGTCGGGGCATGACATTATGCCACGAGTGTGGTTTGCCTATCGAGGGTCGATTCATCTCACTTGCTGGTTCTCGAGAAAAATTCCATCCCACGTGCTTTGCTTGCTACTCTTGCGGTACGAATCTAGAAGCCCTGGAAATTAGTCCCGAGCCCGAAGATGCACGTGCCCGTCGTCTCGAGCGCATTCATCTGCGTAACACGGGCCACCAAGTGCCCGATGAACCGGGTAAAACGGCGATTGATGATGGCGACGAACGCCTTCGCTTCTTCTGCCATCTCGATTGGCACGAGCAGTTTGCACCTCGCTGCAAGCACTGCAAGACACCCATCCTTGGTGAGCACATGGTGGCGTTAGGTAGTCATTGGCACTATGGTCATTTCTTCTGCGCTGAGTGTGGCGATCCTTTTGAGCATGGCATGACGCATATTGAAAAAGACGGCTATGCCTGGTGTGTACGCTGCCAGACGCGTCGAACTGAACGCCGTGCACCCAAGTGCAAGAAGTGCAAGTTAGCAGTTATCGGGCAGTATGTACAGGCGCTCGGTGGCGAGTGGCATGAGGCTTGTTTCCGTTGCGCTACTTGTGATGGCTCATTTGATGACGGTCAGATCTTCCCAGTGCCACGTGACAATGATGCAGTGGCAGTACTTTGCACACAATGCCGCATGCGCGAGCTGAAGATTTGAGTGTCCAAGTGAAGCCATAAGCCTGCGCTTTGGCTTAATCATTACTGACTTGCTTGACTTGTCAGTCCAGTAGGTATTTGTTTTCTCTTTTTTTTTTTTTTTCCTCTTGACGTCTGGCTAGACCAGATTGGTAGCTGTCAATCCTGTGATCACGTTTTCCACGCAACATCTCTGTTGCTATTTACGACCATGCTCCCTCCCACTTTCAACCATGTTGCCCGCGATGTGCCAGCGCACATCTTTGACAGTCTCCCTCATCATCCTCTCCACCTCGCCTATTGTACTGTTTTGCTATTTTCCATCACTCCGGTTGATGAACCTTTTTAGGTTGTCATCCTCACCTGTTGTTCTGTTTTGCTCTTTTCCTGCCACTTCGGTTGACCAGTCTTTTTAGACTATCATCCTCACTTGCTTTTCTGTTTTGCTCTTTTCCTGCCACTTCGGTTGACAAGGGCCTTCTATGAGGTCTTTCGTCATCCTCACTTGCTTTCCTGTTTGCTCCTTTCTCTTCAACGCTGGCTGATCAACAGGATCTTCGTGATCTTGTTGCCCCGCCTCAGTTGCTTTGCTCTTGTTTTTGTTTCTGGCGAGTGGTCGGGATGTTGGGAGCAGTCTGTAAAGTCCTGTTCTCTGTCCTCGCAACTTTCTCTTCTCCCTTCTCAAGCTTTACGTTGTATCTAGGTTGGTATCTGCTATCATATCCCTCTGCTTCTCTGTGTGCCGATTTTTTATTCTACTCTTTTTCATCGCCCTAGCAAAGTCTTCAGTTTTTACTACTGAGCTGGACCATCTTGATTGCTACTTTTTTTTTCTGGTTTTCATTTAACGACGACACGCACATGCATTGATTTTTTGCTTCTTAAATTGGCCCCCTCAGTTATTCTGCTGGTTAATGTTTTTTGTTTCTTTTTTCTGCTTCTCAAGTGGCCATTTTGGTGGTTTTGCGCCTCGGATGGGGATATCTTTTTTGATATCTATCATGAGCTCGTTTTGGACTTAATTGCTTTTTTCTTCGTTTATCATGGAGGTCTCTTCTAAGAGCCTTGATTTTTTTCTCGTCAATACATTTTTATGTACTTCTCGTGATTTTTGCCTCTTCCCCTGCTTATTCGTACTGCTATCGTATATGCCGTTCATACAAGGCCACCCTATACCCACATAATGTCCATCAATCTAAGATGCTCTTCGCATTTCTACGTTGATTTGTTTCTTCCAATCTTAGCCTCGATTCCAAAGTTAAACCGTGGGTTTTGTCACATAAAAATAATTTCATTATTAACTCCGTAATGAACACCAGCGGTTCCGCGGCGCAAGAAGACAACCGTAGCCCAGAGAAGAAAACATTAAGCATGACATCAGCAAGAAAAGACAGATCCAACCCCATCCACTTGTTTACCACGACGTCAAGATCGCACTTTCTCTTATGCACGCATCACCTTCACTCTTACAGGCTAGAGCCGCCGGTCTGTTCCTGGTGAACCTCAAGAGTGTCCCCGTCCATCATCTCAAGCTACAAAGTCAACAGTTAGTCTTCCGTTCTTCTAGGGTTGGTTGGGTCAGGCTAAGCCAAACCAAGCAGTCTTTGCTAGCCCAGCTCATTTCCATCCTGGCTTAGCTATGCATGACATCCTATAACTTACTGTCTCGGGGGTATCTGTTGCCTGAACTCTCTGGCCCTCGAACAAGAAGCGAACAGAAGTAGCATTCTTTCCTTGACGATCGCAGAAAGCATTCATCAGCTTCTCCAACTTGGTGCTGCGCTTGATCTTGAAAAAGACCTCATTGTTGTTATCCGTCACCTTGATGTTCAAGTGTTCGGTAGGTGTTTGTTGCGGCGGCTGCTGCTTCTGTGGCTCCTGCGGCTGCTGGTCTTGAAGTGGCTGGCCTTGCAGTGGCTGCTGGCCTTGAAGTGGTTGCTGTGGTTGATCAGACATAGCTTTTTTTTTTGTTGGGTGTATAAGGATGAGAGAGTGTGTCGCTATCGTCCGAAATCGAGAGGTCGGGTTTGCTGTAGGTCACAAGCGCACGGAGGTAGGAAATGGTAGGGCAAAAGCTATATAAAGAGAGGATCCATGTCAGTCAGCATCGCATCAAACTTCACAATAACCAGAGAACATCATGTCAGAGCCCCTCTGGTTGTGTAATAATGAGCATTCTTGAATACGTCCATAGTTCTACATGCCCTTGATCAATCGAAAGTAGAGTAACCAATAGGCAGAATTAGCCTTTCTCCAAGGACCCTACTAAAGATTGATTTTTTTTTCTCTTCCATCCCCATAGCAAGCCGATGCACCCCAGGCATGTAGAAAATGAACAATAGACAAACGAACAATAGACAACTTACCGCCAGTAATGTTAAGAAGCCACAAATGATGATAGTTAGATGCCGTTTAGGTGTTGGTATGTTTGCGACAAAGGATGAGAGTTAAAGAAACGAGAAGAAGCAGGCCGGGGGGGAGGCTGACGGGTCGCCGCAGCCTTGGTTAACCCTGGAACATTCGGTTAACCCTACAGAATGATACGGAATTTACAAGACTTGTGAGACGGTCCAAAATGTCATCCATATTGGGCTATCAGGCTGAGTTATTACGTTCCTTGCTATAAGCTACGGAGTAAACACCAAGTTTTACGCGAGAAGAGGCGAAATAAAAAACCAACTTGGGTCGTATAAAAAAACAGGAGATATATACATTGTGGGCGAGGTGCAGGTGCCAACCTTACTTACATACACATGGTACAATGGGTACGATAAGTGAATGACTAATCATGCCAGAAAGCCGTTGGGTTCGTCCCAATAAATGAAGCTAATCAAGCTGCTGAATTTTCATCACAAAAGAAACAAACACCTACAAGAGTACCAATTTTAACCATGGTTAGTGAATAGCAGCAAGGCCGGCCAGGCTTGCCAATCAGCCCACCACTAAGATAGAGTGCTACTATTCTGGCACTTGAATGATCACACATGAAATCGGAACTGACACTGCGCAACTGATTGTACTGTATCTCTAGGTTACTATACAGCAAGGCCTGGCTTCAGAACAGCCATGCAAACCACAGGCTGTAAGAAATTTCTTCCTTATTAGTTCCAGCAAAGTTGCTAATGCAAAATAACTTGTAGTGTGCCATCCAGGGTGAGTCTAGCAAAAGGCCATGCACCAACCAACCCATCGACAACGGCGATCGGCTAGCTGACCTGTGAATTCCGTTTTAGGCTGTTTGAATAAAAACAATTTCAACGAGACGAAATGCACCATGGCTATCGTTGCGCTCTACGAATGCTGCCATGCATTTTACGAGCAGCAAGGGGTTGGGGCGAGTTCGCTAAGCTGTCCACAGCCAGACATTTTACGACGTCGATTAGCTGAAATGCGGAATCTTGAGCAGCGCCGAGGATGATAGACGTTAAACTCTATCCCTATACGCTCTATTAAAATATATCAGATAAACGCGAAGAATGTATCACCCTCGATCCGAGCTGGTCGCAGTCAAAAGTTGCGAAGCCAAGTTTAGGGGGGGCGCAGGTTCTTCTAGGCTATCATTGAGCGCGCTAAGAGGCCGCGAGGGACCTGAACAAGTATTGAAAGTATCTTATTCCGAGACTCTAATATGAACGCCATGGACATGAAGAAAAAAGAAGAAAGAAAAAAAGTAGCATAGCGAGGGGCGACTGTCATGTATTTAAAGATATCAAAAAAATTCGTAGTGGGACTCGGTGTTTACGTACTGCCACGTGATACTACACGTGACTCCACACCCATGCTTCTATGTGGAGGAAAGAAGAGAAGGCTGAGCTATCTTTTCCTTTGCATTGGCCACCCATTGGTCACCCTAAATTTGTATGGCAAGGCTGAAGAGAGTTTTTCTTGCTTTATTTTGTGCCTGCTGGACTCTTCCTTCTGTTTTCATGCTGATGCTTTAAATTTGTCCTGTGTAGCGCTATTACTCGAAATCTCTAGCTTTAATATAGCGCTCGATGTATGGTGTTGTGCCTTAATCTTCCGTCCTAATACTCACCCTAAAGACGCCCATATACCGCCTTAAAGCCTATCGCGATTTCCACACGCGCCTTGGTCAATATTTTCTGCCGAACTAAAGTGGACTAAAGTCAACATCTTACTAGCTCAGGCTACCCGGAAAAAGCAACAGAAATCAACAACTCTGCTCGAGCTCCTATATTACAGTCACTGTTTTGTTTTTTATCGTGCCGTGGCATTGACGGCGAAAGCTGTGGTCTGATATTGTATTTACAGACGTGCTCATTTACACAAACCCATAATATCTCTTTCAGCCTTCGGCGAGAACCAGGTCGAAAGCAATAGCAGCACAGTTTCTCTCCTCACGCTCCAAAGCATATTACTAGCACCCCTCATTTAGACAGCACCAAAGCTTGCAACATGGACATTGCTCTCCGTTCGCCCGTCGAGGCTGGGCCCGAAGTAGAATTCTTTGCTACGAAGCTTGACGAATGCCTTGAATACCAGCGCTCAGGTTCCTCTGCCTCGGAAAAGAGAGACAGAATTTTGAATTTGGTTGACCAGTACTATGGTTACGCTCTCGAACGATCCATGCCACGGCAACGACAGACACGAGCAAACAGGCCCCTTCACTCTTCCATCAGAGACTCTGATCGGATGGCCATCGACAATGATGACGCGCTTTCCCACGAACCCGAAACCCCAGAGACCCGCCAAAAATGGGAGCAAGAAGCCCACACCTGGGATCTTTTGCGACGTCTTTTGCCATTGCGATACCCCGAACCGACCAAAGAAGTCAAAACAGCCCCTCGGCCGCTCTTCAGGCACAGCGCGGCTGCAACTAAACAGAGCGCATGGGATGAGTTTGTGCAAGCGGATCCGCTGGCCATTGAGCGGCGAGCCGTCCTCCAGTGGCTTCAGAGTAATGCTGCATTTGGGCCAGATATCAGCGAGCTAGTTCAAGATCTGCAGCAACGTGCAGACCGTGGCGATATTATCGCCCACGGATGGATTCACACTAGATCAGCTATCAAGCAGCAAAAGATGATGCTAAATCGTGTCTCGGCCCTCGACCCCAACGAAAGTGCTGTCACCCAGGCCCTGCGTACATCCAATGGCTCTCCCCTAGTTTCGCAACTCGACCCTGACTCGCTTACGCGCCAGGGCCGCAAGTTACAACCGCAGGACGAGTACTTTGAGCGTTCAATTTGGAGAGGGTGCTACGAGCTGCTGCGTCGCGGAAGCACTATGGATGAGATCCGTGCCTGGTGTAGCGAGCGCACTGAAGCTTGGCGTGCGGTTTCCATGTCAGCGCTGCCGTTACCAGGCATCGATGCTGACAAGCCTTTCCAGGGGCCCTCTTCCATTGCCTTGTGGCGGCGCATGTGCTATGCGACAGCACGCAATGGGGGTGTAGACGATTACGAGCGTGCCGTCTATGGCATCTTGGCGGGTGATATCCCGTCAGTGGAAAAGGTGTGTCTCTCATGGGACGATGTGCTATTTGCCAACTATAATGCTCTTCTACGCTCACAATTCGACGCTTTTGCGTTGAGAGCATGTGGATCTGAGGCTGCTGCCAGCTTGACACAATCATTTCCCAGCTTTGATGCAATCCAATACCATGGTGACCCTGATACCCTAGTCAAGCGTCTAGTTAAGTCGATGGAATCCAACCCATTGACTAGTGCTGAGGCTAAAACCCCCATTAAGGTTTTGCAGGGCGCCATATTAGCAAAGGACCTAGACTCTTATTTTGTCGACCAGGGCTTGGCTCTTGCGGCTAGTGCTGTGGAAACATCCGAAGCAAAGATGCTTTTTTCAAATGGCATGAATACTTTGCAGATTGATAGTGCAAAGCTATTTGGCATTGACCAGCTCCAAGGCTTACGTATTGCTACACACATTTTTATTATCAACGGTCTTTTGGAGTCACTACCTGATCCTGTAGCATCAGCTGTGGTTCTAGGTGAAGACGTGATCTCTAAGAAAGCTGTCCAAGGAAATGCCACTGTAGCATACTTAAGCCTGATAAGCCGCGCTGGCCTCGATGAGCTAGTGCCCATGTATTGCTCAACACTGGTTGGTTCGCGCCAGTACGAAGTGCTTGCACAGAATTTACTGCAGGTTGTCGACAATGAATCTCGCGTGCAGGAACTTGGAATAATCCGTCGCAGTAACCTGGATGTCCTCAAGTTCGCTAAAACACTGCCTGCTATGCAGTTGGAGGCTGTTCTGAAAATGGAACAGCCAGCACAGGAGCCGTTTTCTATCATGTCAGCCGAGATTTCAGAGCATGCACACGGACGGCCAATCAAGCTCGACTTTATGGGCCTCAAGGAGGATATCAAGATGGAGCATGAATATCTCATCAGGTCGGTAGAGTGGTTGTTGCTGGTGGATCAAGCATGGCCAGATGTGTTGAACATGGGAAGCCGTGTTTTCACGTACTTTTTGAGTAAGTCTGAAGAGAAATGGTGATAGCATTGGTATATGTGTGTACGGCGCGACTAACGAACGTTATAGAAAACATGTACCTTAGCTCCGCCCGCGAGTTCTTGAGCCGAGTCTCTTTTGATAGATTTTTCCAAAGCCGGCTCGACAAGTTAGACCTTGGCGATGACGTCATCTGCAACCCTGATGATGTCGAGTTTTGGAGCGAGCAGCTCAGTCAACTACCTACTTTTAGTGTCACGGCTAAGCAGGCCGCAACCGATGCACGCAACTTCCGCGACTTGTCCAGCCTGGTCCGAGTGCTAGACTTGATTGAAACAATCAACTCCATGGGTTTTGTGGTTGCAGGGTGAGTACCTAGATACCGCTCTCTATATAGTTCTGATGGATGAATCTATTGCTAACTTGACGCAATGTAGAAACGACCCGCCACGCGATTTCTGGAATGAAGTTGCTGCGCATGTCCAAGAGTGCCAAGAAGTCATTGAGCCAGTGCTGAATAACTGGCTTTTGACTTCCATCAAGGGTAAGCCTTCTTTTTATCCCATGTTTGGTTTGCTTATAGTTTACTGACTATGAATTATAGAGGGTGATAAAGACTTGGAAAAGATTCGCGCCATGTATCTACCTGAGGTTGTCCTGGCCTGGGTCAGCAGGCTGCACTTTGCTGGCCATCACATTGGCAAAGACTACCTCATGGAGTGCATGGACCTAGCCGCACTGATTGCAGATGGCAACTCGGATATTGCACGTGTGTTTATTGCATCGGGCCGCATGACGGAGCTGGTACAGGCATTCACGGCCTGTAGTAAGGAGTTGGCCATCTATAACACAGAGAAGAAGGTGAGCGGCACAGGGCCAAAACGACTGCGTGAGTCGGGCTGGTCGCGGGATCTATGGTCCGTCCGATCGTCATAAGGAGAGGGATGGGGAAGGGAAGAGGGGGATAAGTGGGTAGGAGAAGAAGGAAAAGAAAGCCGGCAGCAGATCTAGAGTCCTGCTTTATTGCTTTGTTTTGTTTTATCGATTTTTATGGGAGTGGTGTGGGCTAGCTTTTCGGCTTTCTGTTTTATTGTCTTCACTTATTTTGTGCTTGTCGTGTTCTTGAAAAACCCTTGAAATAACCCTGATGACGACAGTGTCACGTGAAACAACCCCTCGCGCGCGAGTTGGAGCTTGATTTGGCCGAGTCGCAAAGAAAGCCTCGACCTGAAAACTCCCTAGAAGACACGATCTTAAGTCTTGAGTTGACAAAATCTTTCTTATTATAGAGTTAATACTTTTCTTTGTTGTGTTGAATACTCTACAGCACTAACTAAACATGAGCGGTCCGCCCCCTCCGGTTTTACCTCCCAAGCCTGGGTCAAATGGCCTATCTCGTCTTGGTTCACCATTGGTAGCAGCGGATTATGCCCAAAGACAACAAATGCAAGCGTCCAATCAAGCTAGCGGCGGGATTGAGGTGGCACACACGGTACTGGAAATGGATGGATCGTCGAGCAGGAACATGGCGGATCCAGGGCCAAAATGGGTACCCACGATTCTCGAAGACAAGTCGTGAGTATGAGCAGGAAGGAGCATGGGAGTATACAAAGGCAAAGGCATAGTGTATGCTGACTAAATTCGATGTGTGTGCCTCACAGAAGTCGAGACTTGACAGACATTCTCCGCAATCCTAAGCTCCTCCAAGCCCTCAACGACGCATCGACCGCCTCAGCGCCATCCATTGTTGCCCCACGAGCGACTCTACACAGTCTTCTCCTAGAAAACACACAGACTGCCCAACACCTTCTCCAACTAGAGGAACGGCTAGCTCATGAGCGTGCTACTGCCAACGCACAATTGCTGACGGCAAAGAAGCTGGAGCGCGACTGGGCCGAAAAGCAGCGCGAGGTGGATTCGGCATTGGAGCGCTTCATGCCAGCGGCTCTTTACCAGCGGCTGGGCCAGGGCGTAATTGAGCAACAGGCTGTATGCGAGGCGCTAGAAGAAAGCTTCGTCGATGGCCAGGGTGAGGCGGGATTAGCGAGCGAGCGGGAGACAATGGAGTGGATCAAGCGGTATAAGGAGGCCAAGATAGTATATTGGCGACGGAAAGAGCAGAAGGACCGATGGGACGAGGGTCGTGTGGGTGGGTGGCGATAACGGGACTAGGGTGGGGGAAGAAGGGAGGAAGAGAACAAGAGAGGCCGGGAAGGAGAGACGGAGAGAAGGGGGACTAGGCGGCGACCAAAACTTTATAGCACATGATAAATTAAGAAGTAGAGGCGTTGCCATTGTATATAAACTAAAATATGCTTGAAATATCTTCTAGATTGCACTGTATATTTTCTTACAAACTCCCCCCCTGAAAATAAATAAAACTATGAGAATGACATCGGCAAAAGGCCGAGTCACGTAAGAATAAAAAAGTAGAAAAGGTGTGGGAACAACCCGGAAACCACAAAGAACATGCTAAGAAGAAGTTAATATAGATCAAAGGAAGTGGCCCAAGTAAAAGAAAGGACAAAGAGGAGACAAGAAGTAGGGAAAAGACAGATGGAAGCTGAAGAGAACACGAAAGGCACAAATGCGGTTGAACAAGGCTGAAAAGGACACCAGATATGACGGGGCGATGATATGCAGTCCCTCCCTCTCACTTTCTTTCTCTTGTCCTTTCTTTCTAGGCGGGGCCGTCCGTACGGCTAATACAGCACGCTAAAGGGACTCCGTTTCATTTCAGGGCTCCGCGGGCTCATGGGGAGGGCGAAGAGCTCGTCCTCAATGGTCTCCAAAGCCGACGGGGCAACAAACCCGTTCAGCACAGAATCTAATGAAGCTGCGCCACGGACGTCGGCAGCGGCGGCGGGCGACATCGCGCGGCCCTGCATAATAGTTGATCTCACTGGAAAACAGGCAACCTAGGTTAGCAAACTGATATAGAAAAAGGGTGGAAAATGAAGAGACTAACATGAGGGCAGCGAGGCCAGATCTGATGGCGACGTTGCCAATTTCAGGCCCTTGAGCTTCTCTGTCAGTCGGTTTCCAGCGGGGGAGACAGAAGAGCCAGTCTGTTTGGAGCCGGCTGACGCAGCGGCAGTTTGTTGCCGGGCACCAGACGTCTTGGAAGAGGAATTAGCGGGGTTTGCAGGAGACGAGGCCACGGCACACTGAGCAGTATTTTCAAGAGTGAACATCTTAGTCAGGCCGAAATGCGAGGCCAGCCAGCGATACTCCTGCATGGCCATTTCCAGGCCCACGCTCTCGCCATTGACACAGCGCTCATCATGGATTTCGGCCTGCAGCTCAGTCAGCCTTAGCTTGGCCCAAATAGTGTGCAGAACACCGCGTTTCCCGGCTTCTAGCTGGGTGTTGCCGAGGCCGGCGGCAAAAATAGCGGGGAGTGGCTTAGCGGTGAACTGCACAGGAGGATTGGAAGAGGAGGAAGAAGAGGCCGGAACAGCAGGGACAGTGGCGATGGGTGTAGGTGCAGGAGTAGCCGAAGGCTCCTTGGGTTCGGGTTTTTGGCGCTGCTCCGTAGCGCTCACAGGGGTAATCATAGCTGGAGTACCAGGTATGGCTGTCACAGTAGAGGTGGTGGAGGCAGTGTTCGGCACTGGGGTCTTCATGTTGGATGCGGGTGAGTCCATGCGCGTGATAGTAACCAGTGGGGGGATGGAGGCGCCAGGTGGAAGGAGAATATATGCACGCAGTAGGCCAGGATCGGCATTCTTATCCCAAGCAGCAAAGCTGGCCGTCTTTCCATCCCAGTCGATGCTCCAGATGCTGTTGCGATCTTCGGTAGCATCAGACTCCCACTCGACCATGAGGATTTTGGTGCCATCGCTGCTGCCGTGGCCAGTCTCAAACTCAAAGCGGGACATGGCGTAGTTCTGCGGGGTGCTGGGCGATGCGGCATTGGAGGTGGATCCAGGGACGACAACAATATCTTCGGTTTCCAAGCGCGAAGCCCATTCCCCGGGGCGAGAGGAGGAGGCGGCTGAGACAGAGGCGTCCATGGTAAGAGGCTGTGGTTGCGTTGGTAGTAGTAGTGGTAGTAGTAGTAGTAGTAGTAGTAGTAGTAGTAGTAGTAGTCGTAGTACCTGCGGCTGGTGACGATGGCGGTGAAGGGGAAAAGGCGGAGAGAAAGCGGCAGAAACAGAGCAGCCAAAGTAGATAAAGTTCGAGTTAGATTGGATGAAGAGTGAGGAGGAGGAATAATAAGGAGAGAAAGTTGAGTGTGAAAGTAAATGAACAAGTAGACGGAAGAACAGGAAATGAAAAAGAGCAAGGCCTAGATTGATAATAACACAACCGAGCTTCAGAAAAGAAGGACTCTCGTGCGTGCTCAAACTTCAAAAAACACTGGTGTTGTTTTTTTATTTTTCGACTAGGGCTGGAGGTGGTTTGCAACGGCAAGGCTCTCCCCCCCTGACTTTGATGCTTCAGATGAGGACAGGGAAAAACAAAGAAGAAAAATAGAAAAATAAAAGAAGGAAAAAAGAAGTTTGGCCCTGGATAACTTGGGCACTTAACCCATCCGAAAAGTGAAGCCCGTCTTCCAATTAGGAAAAGATGGTGATGATGAGGGCTTTTGCTACAACAAGCTCCCCTCTACTTATTGCAGAGCCTCTGGCTTTCACTTGTTCTTCTTTCCCTCAAGATGGTAGAGACCGAAAAGATAAGGCCGAAAGAAGAGAAAAAAAAGCAAGCAAAAAATATAATAAGAAAAAAGACTGACGAAGAGATCTCGACAGAACGATCAAGACAAGATAGACCCAGGCTAGGGGCTAATCAAAACAAGAAACAAGCCTGGGAAATGAAAGGACAACGACAAAGAAGCGCTACACACTTGGCTGTTTATTTTCTGCTTGTATTTCCCAGAGGGGCTTAAGCTCCGGGTTCCTAGTTGGGCCAACACTTGAGGCACGTAGGTTTTGGCGATTTTGTACCCGAATAACAGGAAGATAAAAGGGTAGACAAGAATCTCCGAGGGTGAGGAGACAGAGGAGAAGAAGTGGTAAACGGGAGTCCAGAGAAAGAGACAGAAGAGATCCGACAGGAGGGTCGTGGGTTTCGTTCTAGCGAACGAGAGATTATAAGAAGAGGGGGAGGAAGGCGGGACAAAAATAGTAGCACGACTTGGCCCGCAAATCTCATTGGCTGTCTTGGGGGGTTTTATCTTCTTTCCAAGAAGCTGGTTTAATGATTTGAAATGCCCCTCTTTCCCTGGGCACACAAAGACCTAGAAAGGATCGTCTTCGGGATATTCTGTTGGTGTTCTTAGGGAAAAGGGTCATGGCATGTCGTCGAAACTGGACTCGAGGCCGGACTCGAGACAGCCCGAAAGAGAAAGGACCTGGAAGAATAGGAAGGGCCCATAATATTAAAGAACGTCAGAAGAAGGGAGTAGAAGAAGTCACCTCAAAGGGAAGGGGGCGGGTTCCTGCCCTTTTCCCGCATCTTTGTTTTCTTCTGGCTCTTGCCTCTTCGGCCAGTATCGATCACATCACGTCACCCACCTGCTATCAGTCTGATCGGCAACTTTGTTTTGCTATGGCTCACACTCTCATAGACGCATTCTCCCCACTACATTCTCTGACTTTCACAAGTTATTTTGCTGTCTTTCTCCATTCATGCTTTGCCCTCATCCCCCTCCTCCCCCCCCCCCCCCCCCCCCCCGTTCATCCGTGTCCTCATTCTGCTGCATGAGAACGGCCCTGGCGCAGATTCCTTACTTTCCTTTTTTTTTGCAAGGACAAGGTAGATTTTGAAACCTAAATCCGATGAAGCAAGGCGAACATGACTGGGGAGTGTAACGGGTGAAGAAACTCTTCTGTTATCCCGATCAATGACCTGCCTGCCATTGTCAAACCAACCATCCAAAAGTTCAACCAAGTCTTTGAGGAGGTCAAATTTGGGGGCAGTTGCCCGGAATTGTCATGTTCTATTTTTAGAAACCGCTGGAGAAGAACAACGGGCTAAATGGCAACCCCACCAAGAAAGAAGCTTTAGCCCAGTGTCAGGAAATCTCATCGTTCAACCTACTTGAGGATCCAGAGTACTTTTTTTCCTTTTCTGCTCTTTACTTTGATTTCCTTCTTGCCTTTCATATAATTTACATAAATCTACACTTGGCCGCTTTCACTGCCAGTCCTAGATTGAAATGACCTCTTACAGGTGCGTATTTTAACCGTATTACACGGGAGTCCAAACCAATTTGAGCCGTCACACGTCCACTCGTGTCACGAGCGAAATCTGCACCCGAATTTGAAGCTTGTCAAGTATTGCGCTGTTTATCATTCCGGTTCCGCCGTGTCACCGTTCCACCATGTTTAGTTGTCTCTCTCTCTCTCTCTCTTTCTCTCGCTTCTACCCACTGCTTGCTTTGGCTCATATTCGAAAACATCGCAAGTCTCACCTTAAAACGAGCATCACAAGCAGAATAAACCCCACGCTTCCAAAAACGCAGCTTTACACAGAACATCGTGAAGTAAAAGGACTCGTCCCCCAATCATAAAAGTGGGTAAATTGTATGTGCCTTCAACGCTTGGAATGGCGTGGGTTGGCATGGCTCGTGCTGCGTGGCGTGGGCTAGGACTTCGCAATCAGCTCAGGCTGTCTATTCTATATAAGGGTTTGCGACATAAGACAGCTTTAATTGTTTTGCTCAACTTCAGCCCGCCCGGTCTGGACATGGAGGCGTGGATCGGCTTCCGATAAGAGGTCATAAGACTCCAAAGATCAAGGCTTATCTCTCTGGACTTGCTTCTGCGGTAAATCTTATATGAAATTGACATCTACCTACACCAACAGAAAAGAACACAGCTCAGGTGCCGGTTCTTGCGCTCTACTATGAACCCCCCTCTTCCCTCCCATTCCTGGATCCTGATAGAGGTCACGAGGGACATCAGAAATTTTGTCTATTGTATAGATGCCAGAGGGAATAAAACCATGCAGATTTAGGAAGCTTGCAGCAGTATGAACTAGGAGTTACAGAGCCTGGCCAGCCAAACTATGCGAATAGTGGACAGGGCAAGAGAGGGTGGGTGGGATAAAAAGGCCGACACAGGCCGGCCGAGGAGCCGGGTAGGGAAAAGTCTATTTCTATTTAACCGAATGGTCAAGCCAGCAAGAGGCTAGAGACGCTGCGCGCTGTGCTGTGTACCAGTGAGGGATACGAAGGAGAAGAAGAAATCAGTGCGGGCGCGGTATACGTATTGCTTATGTTGGTATTGTTTCTTCATATGTATTTTACCAATCATTTATCACCAAGTTTATGCATTGTATGCGTG
The DNA here is from genome assembly GCA_038407165.1 of Ceratocystis variospora. Taxonomy (NCBI): domain Eukaryota; kingdom Fungi; phylum Ascomycota; class Sordariomycetes; order Microascales; family Ceratocystidaceae; genus Ceratocystis; species Ceratocystis variospora. The sequence goes on from JAXHKN010000116.1 coordinate 35,115, forward strand.
TGCAGGGAAACAGAGACAACTCTCCATATCTCCTCCAAAGATCTACGCTTGGGCCAAAATATGTCCCGTACTCTATCGCTATATCGGCCCGGATCCTTCTAGTGCGACAAAAGGCAATATGATGATGATGATGATTATGATGATAATGGTGATGGTGGTGGTGGTGATGGGGCTCTGCCTTGGCTAGATGCAACTAGGACATTCAGACAATAAACAGGGAGTACAACTCTAGTACGTATGCACTCGTTTGGCCGCAAGGGAGAGTAGGAACGGCTTAATCGACCAGACAAGGCCAGAACCATGGTCAAGACGGATTACAAGTTGTCACTGCGGGCGCTTGAATATTGATGTTGAAGTATTGCATGACCAAATCCGCGCAAGCTAGCCCTGGGCCAGGGTTTAGCGGCGGTTTTCGGGCAGCAAAAGTCCGCCAGGTTGGAGGAGAGAAAAGGGCATTTGACGTTCAGTAAGCTGTCAACTACCGACGCTTGTTGCAGGAACAGAAACAACGAGCAAAATAGGGGGAAAAGAGGCTTATGAGAGATGGGAAAAGAAAATATACAGAAGGTATAGCTGGGGAAAAAAATAAAGCATTCCCTGTATCATCGACCTAAAAGGCGAAAGTTCCAATGCAATGGAGAAAAGGAAGAAGGGTTGAGGCAAGCCAGGAATCCGAAGAGGGGCCGGAGTAAGGCCGTGGGGCACGAATGTAGATAGTAGGGAGTTAAGGAGGAGCAGAAAAAAGAAAAGAGGGTGGACAAGAGGACAATGGAGAGCAGAATAGAGCTGGGTAGAGGCAGTATTTTTCATGTATTGCTGGTTTATTTTGTTTATTTTGTTCATTTTGTTCATTTGTTTCTGTTGTTTTTATTTTATTTTTCCATTTTCCGAAAGGTTGCCAACTCGAATAAATCTGGCAACTTCTTATTTCGACGAATTTGTGCTCTTGTGGGTGGGGAAGGAGCGCGGAGCTACCTACTCTGGACAATTGGCTGTATTTGACACCGGGTGGGGACAGCTTTTTTATTCTGTATTTTATTTTATTCTTTATTGTTATTTTTACTTTTCATCTTTCTCTTCTCTTCTCTATGACGCAAGGGTTCAGCGTAAGTTTTGCTTCGTTTTCTTGGGAAAGCTTGAATGGGTGTTCCCCAAGTTGAAATACGTTAGCTAGCAACTCAACAAAAAAATCCTATCATGGCAGGATCAAAAGGCACCATATCAGGATCTTAATCAGTTGGCGGCTGTAAAGGGATAACAGGATAGGTCGGGCTAAAAGTGCTCAGGCCTAAAGTAAGAGGCAGCAAGAAGAAGCGCAAGAGCCCCTTTGTCAGCAACAGGTTCTATGCTAGTCCTTTCCCCTTTCGCCTAGAGATTTTCGGGTAAATATAAAAAAGCGTGTGTCGCTGGCGTTGCAGAGGCGGCCATTTAAACAGACTAGTCGCTACTTTACTATCCGTCTGACTAGTAATGCGGTGAATTTGTCGACGACATTATGTGCTGATGTGTAGCTTAGCATGATGACGATAAGACAAGGACACAAGATCGGCCCTATGAACCTGTGATGAAGAGAGCTAAAAGTAGGGGATTTAAACTGTGCAGACCTAGAACTCTGACAGCGACGGCTTCAGGAAGGACGGCGGGAGCTTGCAAAATGAGAAGTGAGTCCGATAGGGCACTGACAAGTTAGAGGCAAGAGGAGAGGTACAGGGTGATGGTATCGTTTTTACCGTATGGCTTGAAGGAGAGAACTGGGCTGGACAGCCCGCCATCACTCTGTCTGTGGTTTTCAATCTCCTTATTCACACTCATGGCGCAGGGCATTGCTGCAAGCAAGACTTGGAACCATCGCAGCTCGCCAAGGGCGGCCAGAAAACAAAAGACAAACTCGAACCCAGACCAGCTCGTCGTCTGGTGGTTTGTAATAGAGGCCTCTCAATCGATAAAATACGATAAATGTTCTCCGCAAGAAGCCCTTGTCTGAAGAAATGGAAGAAAAAGGAAAAGAGCTGACAGGTGGGGCCACATCAGGTTGTCTTTTGGCCTATCCTCGGCCTGGTACTCGGTGTATACTGTGCGAAGACCAAGAATTCCACACGGCTCTGAGGCTGTGCCTGGGGTAGACTACACGGACAGCTGGAAGCACGAGACTGGACAAGCACAGTATGCAGTGCTTCTTACCGATCAGGTACAAGCGTGATTCTGAATCTCCACTATTCCGCCGGCCAAACCGCCGTCAAGTCGAACAAGCAGGAGAAGCAAGTTTGCCAGAGAGGCGAGACAGAGAGGAGAGAAGGGAAGCCCAGGAGATAGAGCCACCAAGTGCGGTATAGTATAGTGTAGCATGGGGGAAAGGAAGGAAGGAAGACAGAAAGAAAGAAGGCAAAAGAAGAAGAAAAAAGAAAAAACAACACAAGAACAAACAAGGAACTTTGCAGGCTGCCTTGCCTGTATCTGTCTTCTGCGACCAATCCCGGGGAAGACAAGTTTTCTCTTTCTGGGTAAATTCATATGACGACTCCCCCACTCCCACTTTTTCCGCTCGTTTTATTTCATAACCATTTAATTCTTTTTATCCTGTTGAAGACGGAAAGACCGCTTAAACCGATTTTTTGCTGGCCCACTGAGGCAAGAGCCTAAACCCAAGCATCGATAGGACAAATCGGACAATCATCAACCGCCAAGGACGGCGACCACACATACTCTGCCGTTTCGTCTGTCAATTTTCACCTCCCAATATATTTTTTCTCTTGTCTCGCTTGGCCCGGCACACTTCTGTCGGATTCTATTTCATCTTTTCCCTTTTGCTTCGGGCTCGTTTTATCGTGGCTTCGCCTTTGACAACTTCTGAGATTCTTCTGCTCATTCATTCTTATTTTCAACGCGTTCACTCCCGATAACTCCGTTTATACAGCGTAAAACAACTCGCTATTCAGCTTCAAACGCCTGCATCGAGGGCCTGTTTTCATACTATCCACGCTGCTAATCCATAACTCGCACTCTCCCTTTGTCTTGGTTGGCTTTCAACCTCGGCTGTTGCCTGTTGCTCTTCGTCCATCTCCTATCGCGTGCCTGAAGATTCTCTCCTCATCATTCTCGCCACCATTCGTCTGCTTACCAAAACGGTTTGGACTATGCGCACTACTCAGCCCTAGGTATATACACAGCACTTATCGTCTTCTACTTCCCATCTTGTTCGTATCGACGCGCGACCTCTACTATTGCAGCCCCAGCCTCCGTTCGTGAGGTCTGGCATTGTCCCGTCTGTCCCTACTTTCCATCCTCGCTGAGATTTGCCTCCCTTCCCTCCCTCTTCTGTCGCTACTTCAGGCCACGAGAATTTGCTGCACATCCACCCTCCACCCTTCCACCTACAACCAACCATGACCATGGATCCTCCTAGCATGAGCGAGTTTGCCTCGGACCGCTTCTTCTCCAAGCTACAGGAACACGAGACCCAAAATGCCGCTTCTTCTACTGCCATCATCCCCACATCGTCAACCTTTATTTTGCCTGTCCGCGACAACCGCATCGCAGACGGTGCTCCTACCTTTGCCGTCGATTCCAAGCATAAAGCCCGTTTTGGCTCAGCCTTGCGCTACAAGCTTCTCAAGACACACTCCGGATCCGAGTCAGACTTTGCAAATTATTCTGCCAGGAACGACTATAGCCGGCGCCGAAGGTATGCATGCTACTTGCTCTCCTGCTTTTCTCCCCTTTGCATCGTCTTGATACTAACCTTTTCTTCCGCCAACGTGCAGCATTCAACCCCTTGATATTCTCTTCCGCAACCTTCCTGTCGAGCTACAACTTCAGATCTTCGAGTTATTGCCATTTTCCGACATCATCAACCTGCGCCTCGTCTCCCGCTCATGGCACGAAATGATTTCAGCCAACCAGATTGCTGTGGCTAGATTCCACCTTAAACAAGATATACCGGCCTACGCCTTAAGACTGTACCCCGTTCCCAACAGCCCCGATGACTGGTTCTACCACATGTGCGCTCTATGGAGCCGCCTGCATATCGCGGCTAAAATGGCCCATTTGACGTGTGAATGGGTCATGACCGAAATCTTTCTCCGAAGAACACCTTGCCAACGAGCCGAATTTGCCTCTCAAAGAGAACGCATGCGTCGTCGGCTCATCCCTTTGATGCTGACGATTTTCCACTTTTTCGAGTCGTACCGTCAGCTGCACCTTGAGTTTATACAAAACAACCCCGGCCATGGCTTGCGTTTTGAGCCATACACCGTGAATCCCATCGAGGCCAAAATAATGGCGACCTACGACGACTACACCCTGTTGCGAGTCCACGAAGTGTTCCCAGTTGTGATATCGACATTCTGTCGCCAGCTACGTCCTCCCACCTACGTCGGTACTATTGAGAGAAATATTAGAGGTTATCTTAAGGACAAGCTCTCTGATGAGATGACGGCTGCTATTCTGTGTATTGGGGGCCCCTATCAAATGATCCGTTTCTGGGAGATTATTGGCTATAACCACCGTCGCAACGCCGTGGATCATTGGTTTGATGATTTGATAGTTGACCGGAGACAGCTCATGCAAATCCCTAGCAACGGAGCGGGCCCCATCAGCAGCCAAATGCCACCATCCACGCCACAGGCACCAACAAAATCAAAGCATAGATTGTTTAGTCGCCTTAGTCTAAAAAAGTCCAATGCCACCTTCCGCGAGACCGCCAAGCATGCCGAGCATGCCCCGCCTGCTTCTGCTGTTTCCTCGCCATTCCAGATAACCGGCGGGCCATCTCACCAGCACGAGTACAACCCCTTGGCTCCCGAAAACGACCCTCTTCTGCGTGGTCGGCCCATGGCCCCGTTGCCTCCGCAACATGTTAGGCAGCTGCTGCCTGACATGCCGGTTCTTCAGCAAATTTGGATGGTCACTGCTGAGGCACTGATTATGGAGCGGCGCATTGTAGAGCGACCGCAGGACATTAAGCGCAACGGCCATGTGCTGTTTGATCTCATTCGCGAGCCAACGATGGCTGATGAGGATGAGATTTGGTACGGTCGCGAGACGCTTGACTTTATGCAGCCGCTGGTGAAGCAGATGGATGAGATGGACATTGACAGCCCCATGATGTAAATGGCCTGCCTGTTCCAGCTCTACTTGGCCGTCGCTTTGGCATTGCGGTATGAACAGCAATTAACAACGCAGCCGGCCGATTGATGTGACACGACACACCTTTATCATTTTCGCTCTCTTTTTTTTTTTTGTTTTTTTCTTTCTCCTTTCCTTTGTATTTGTACATTTCATTTGTCTACGAGTAGGCGCCTGAAGGCTGTTGTTTTCTCCGCTGCTTGCTGGCCGTTGGTGCCATGATATCCGCAAGACTTTTAACTCTTTCATGTTATTTCTTTTTCTTTTTTACCAAGTCTTTGCTTGCATTCCTTTTGTTTTTTGGTCTTTTCATTTTCCCCGCGGTTCTTTTTCTTTTCCCCCATGTCTACCATCACTCCTTTCCTTTCCTTCTGCCCTTTGGTTTGCTACTGAGATATCTGCACTGGCAAGTTTGGTGTTCGTTTTCATCTTGTTTTTTTTTTCTTTTTTTCTTTCTTCCTCGGGAGGGCGCAAAATTTTGGGGCTGCCTGGTATGGAGTTCCAGCAGCGGCGTACTTTTTCATCTTCGTTTGTTTCTTCAGTTTCTTTCTCCTTCTCTTTTTCTTGGGTGTTTGTAATTATACTATATTGCGCAGGTTTTGGGTTGTGCTATCCCTCTTGTTGGCTCATTTTGTTCTTCTTCCTTTTCATTGTGCTTTTTGTTTTGTTCCCGTGTTGGTTTTCTTTTCCTCATGGTTTTCTATATAGGTTCAACGGACGAAAAGGAGGCTTAAAGGGGCGGAAAGATTCTGTAAACAATTTGACGATAATCCATGTTTTATTTTTCTTTCCCTTCTTCCAAACCTTGAACATTCTTAGAAAGTAACCGTCATGTGTGTAAGAATTGAACCTAAAACCACCGAATCAACTTGCAAAGAATACGACAAAATGGAAGTGAACTGTTTGTGGTGAACGGCCCAACAACAAGAACAAAGGATATGTATATGTATGCAGGTTATATGTAACTAGACAAAGAAAAGAAAACGACAAAAACAGCAAACGCAGCATTTGATATGTGTAGAAGCATCAAGTAAAAGGGGGAAAAAATACAACCAAAAAAGAAAGAAATGGAAGGCAAAATACACAGATAAAAAAGGAGGAAAAAAAGAGAATAGGAAATTCGACGGCAAGAAAAAAGAAAAGAAAAAAGTGTATTTTGAGGATCACAAGAAAAACGGAATAGGAGTGAGTGAATAGGACAAAGAGATAACCGACGAAAGACAGACAAGCATGGAAGAGGGTGACAGACAATGAATGGGCTTGGAAGAAAAACAGAAAAGACAAAAGGGCATACATGTGTACGAAACGCATAAAAGCAGGAAAGAGAAAGCATGTCTTATGAGGTAAAAGGATATAGAAAAGAGGCTGCCTCCTATGGAAGAACTGAGGCGACAGAGGGGGGAGAGGAGAGAGGGGAGAGGGGGAGGGATCGAGAATGCCTGTGCCCTTCTTTCACCTTCATAAATATACGTCTTCATCTTCCGTTTCATCACTCTGTTGCTTCTTCAATCCTTTGTTGTTTGCAACCCTTTTCCCATTGTCCATGAGTGTCACCAAAGACAATAGATAGATGCCTCCATCGGACGAATAAGAGACCAAGGTCACTCCTAGTATTTCACCAAACAGTCGAGCCTGAGCCTTCCTACTAATACACGTAGCTGTCAGAATCTGTCTGAGTTGAATTCCTCATACATTTGTGCCCCTAATTTCGAGTCGACCAAGCGGCTGACGGACTTGAAGCCTCGTTTGCTTGTATTATTTTAGTAGTATTGATTGATACCACTAGGCTATAGCTGTCTCTGAGTGTTACCGTCGTTGGTTCATATGGTACATTCCATCATCCACCGGGGCATGAGATTCAAATGGGTATCCCATTGTCGCCCCAGCAGCCTGGTGTGGTATCTGTCTTCTAGGAATATTCATGCTGTACGCGTTTGATTGCTGCTGCTGCTGTTGGGCTGCCTGGGCCTGGGCCGAAGCCTGTTGGTGCGGGAATTGTATGCCACGTGCTGCACCCGAGGCGGTTGGATTCCCGCCCGGCATCAGATTGAACATGGGGTTATTAAAGCGATACATTTCTGATGGCTGTGGAGTGGTCCCTGATGCCCCGGCAGACTGTGCAAACAACGATGCATCGGGCCGTGATGTGGACTGATATTGAAAGTTGGCATTGGCCTGTGGGGGCGGAAGCTGCTGGGCGTTAGCCTGCTGTTGCTGCTGCTGTTGTTGTTGCTGAAAGCCATGAGACCCAGAGGCAGACATGTATGGAGACGAAGCGGCGATGGAATTCAAGGCCGTATGGTTGACCTTGGATGAAGGGTTTGCCGCCGCAGGGCGGTGAACCTGCGAGAAGCGACTGTTCATTAAGTGCTGCTGCTGTTGCTGCTGCTGAGCTTGAGGATATTGCTGTTGCTGAGCCTGCTGTTGCTGAGCCTGCTGGTGCTGGGCATGCTGGGACGTGGCGTGTTGGTGTGAGCCTTGCTGCGTGTGAGATTGCTGAACCTGTTGCTGAGCCTGCTGCTGCTGTTGCTGCTGCCGCTGTTGCTGCTGCTGCTGCTGCTGCTGAGGCGGGACCATTGTATTCGTTTGCTGGCCGTGATTCGCATGTAGACTCCGGTTTTGCAAATGCTGTGACTGTGAGTAGCCAAGAGCGGCTCGTTGGGTTTCTGTACCGGTGTGTGTGTGATGGTTCTGCGACATGGGGTTTTGCATTGACGTCATTCCTTGACTAGGACTGTTCTGAGCAATCATCTGGTTCTGCTGCAATGACGGGGCGAACGAAGAGCCTATAGATGCTTGCGGTTGGCTTGAGTCGGTGGCAGGCCAGGTGTTCGTGCCCGACTCACCAGCAACCCGAGGACGCTTGGTCTGTGAAGTATGTGATACAGGCCATATGCGTTGCTCTTGCTCCGAAATTTGGGATGTGGCTTGATATTGCTCGTTGGGGATAGGCATCGACTTGCGTTTGCGTGTGGCGGCTTCCTGAATTGTAGTGGCACTAGATATCACAGGCGTACCCTGCGGCATTTGGCCCTGGGTCATCTGGTTCTGTTGCATGGAGTTAGGGGACATTTGCCCTTGGCCCTGAGCCATGTGACTCTGTGACAGTTGGTTTTGAGGCATTTGGGGTTGTTGTATCTGGGTCGACTGTATTTGGTTAACATGGCCACCAAATTGCTGAGATAAAGCTGGGGTGCTGATAATAGACTTGTCAGAAAATTGCTGAGACAAAGCTCGGGTGCTGATAATAGACTTGTCAGAAAATTGCATGTTGTGGTTGTCGATCATCGGCGGTTCTTCGCTTGTAACAGCAGCTTGTTCGGGCTGACCGGTGGAAGCTTTGGAAGCTTTTGGGCGAGACTTCTTCGCTGGAGAATCTAGACCAGGGCTCTCATTTCCAGCGGTTCCTGGCTGATCACCACCGTCGGCGGTGGCATCCTTGGGCTTGTTCTTAGAGCCCTTCGGTCTTCCCCGTCGCTTCATAGCTGCAGAAGAGTCGGCCGTGACGGGAGTAGACGGTGGTATCGTTTCGTCAGCAGCCGTTGAAGACATAGTCTGTTGCTGAGGTGGCATGGAATTAATAACAGATCTGCGTCCATCCATGACGGAATCGTCCATATCTACCCAGCTGTTTTCGCCCGCCTCGTTCACGCCTTGGCCTTGCAGGGAAGTAAACGGAGTATGGCATTGGCCAAGAGAGCCAGGCTGTTGCCCTTGCTGGCGGGACTGAGAAGAAGAGCTCTGACCGCCAGCAACTGATGAACTGACATGCTCATCGTCAGTTGCGGGCTCAGAGGCGGGTTTGGGCTCGGCATGTATCGTCCCGTTTTGCGCTTCCTTCTTCTTCTTGGCCATAGGACCTTTCTTGATACCTTTATCCTTACGAGCTTTAGTACCCTTGCTGCCCTTTGGGCGGCCACGCGGCCGTTTTACTGGCATGGTGGCCATTTGGACAGAGTCAGCTGCCGTGAAGCTATTACTTTGGAAAATTTCGCCAAGCCATGAAATCAGGTTTGCGCCCGATCCATTCGAATTGCTGCTGGCGGGAAAAATAACATTATCTGAAGAATTTGACTGTTGTCCGCCACCAAAGTGGACTATGGAATTACACAGCCGCTCGACTACTTTGGTTGGTTGCAAGTTTGGCAGCAGGTTTAATAATCGAGCTTGCTCTTCTTTGATGGAGGTAGCATCAGAAGCAGATGCGGCGCTCTGGTTCTGAGCTGGAGGAAGGATGGACTGCATCAGATTTGACTGTGGTTGCATTGACGTCTGTAAAGGGAGTCCAGAGTGTGATTGCTGCATTTGCGCAATAGACTCTTGCATCTGTTCAGTCGGACTGTTGTTGTCGCGAGAAGATGTGGTCGAGGTTCTAGAGGCAGACAACACGGGAAGCGGAACCGTATGTTGGTGGGGAGGATGGGTATGAGTGTGGTTGAGATTAAAAGTGTTATCGTCTGAAGTAGTGGACGTGGACACGGTAGGTGAGGTTGTTGAAGAGGACGGTGTGTCAAGGCCGGCTAGAACAGAGTTGGGGGCGTGTCTGATGGCGGACTTCTTCTTGGGCGCGTCTTTTTGGGCGAGTTTTGCAGCGATTACAGTACCCTCGCTAATGCGCCGTGCTTGAAGCTCGGTGGTTTCGTTGGTTAGCTTCCGAGTTGGTTTCGCGTTATGTGTGGATGATGTGGCGGCTTCAGAACGAAAGTTCATAACACCAAAGTTTCCAAAGTCGGAGATGGCGGTAGCGTGCAGTTTGCTAGGAACGTATCTTTTACGACCGTCTTTCGCATTGGCTTCTGCACGTGGCGCAAAGGAGGTAGGGAAAGCTGTGGAGGCAGGCTTAAAAGTTAGCCACGGAGGCAATCAACGATGGGGAAAAATTAAGGTCAGATGGGGTGTAGTTTTTTTATTGTTTCTTGGTCCAAGATGAGAAAACAACATGTATACATGAGCAGCGGACAAGCCAACAAAAATGTGTTTGTTTTTTTTTGAGCCGAATGAGAGGAAGCAAGTGAGAGTAGAGCGAAGTGAGATTAGGAGGACAAGAGGATGAAAGAGAAAGAAAGAACAAAGTAGTAGAAGGAGACGCGGCAGCAAGGCAGAAAAGGAGGGACGGGGCAGAATAAGGGAGAAGAGAAGATGAACGTACCTTTGGAATTGACTTTGAAGCGAATATTGGAGGACGAGGAAGCTTCTGATTGAGTCCGTACGGATTCTGGTGGCCGAGACCTTCCTGACGTGTCGGCTGCGGAATCAGAGACTAAAGGAGAGAGAAAACAAGGACGAAATGGGACAGTCAGCAGGAGAGGTCGGATCGGATCTATGATCTATAGATAGAGTGTATGTGTATGTATGTGTGATATTGCGTGAAATGCAAAGCGAATCTAATATATGTTGTGGGAGATGAAAGCGAGCTGGCAGGCGCTAAATGCAAGGCTATGCAGACAAGGCCAGGTTAAAAAAAGGCGAAGTAGATAACGAAGGAAAAGGTAGCAATGAGATTAAACGCAGGTTTCCTGCTGGGCGAAGGGATTTTTTTTTTTTTGAGAGAAAGAGGTCAGGGCCAAAGAAAGGACACAAAAACTTCAGGACCGCAAAAATCTGAGGCCAATGAGACGGAGCAGCATCACGATAAAATCGCGTCAGGCACGTGGAATTTTTTTGAGGGGGGGGGGGGGGAGAAGCTAAGATGCCAATTAAGGGCCTTGGAAGAGCGATAAAAGGAATAGAAAAAATATAGGGAAATTTTTATAATGAGAGAGGGATTGTTTGATTGTTTATGTCGTGTAATTTGATGTGGGCATAGATAAAAGCATTGGGAATGGGAAAGGATAATTACAGGCGGCGACAACGTCGTTTAGTCGGCCACGGCTGAGCAACCAGACAGGGACGAGGCTGAGAAAAAGAATATGGAGGGAGAAGACGGCAGGCAGGGTGGAAGAGGGAAAAAAGACCCAAAAAGGGCCTAAATTCAAGCAAAAAAGAAATAAGGGTACAGAGAGGGATGAGAGGAGAAGAGAAGAGAGAAGAGGATAGGATAAGAATGGGCAAGGCCAAGAAAACACGGTCTTGGTGCAAAGTTCACTTGGATCTGCAGTGGGCCGAGGGCTGACCTTGACCTTGACTGTGCTTGACGCGAGGCAGACGTGAAAAAGAAAAAAAAACTGCAAAGCAGTAGAAAAAAGGAAGATAGAAATTTGGCGAGGATTGAGAGAGAAAAAAGACAGGGCGACAGAAGCGGAAAAAGCATATGCAGAGAGAGGAGGATCGTCATGACGTCCAAGGTGAAAAGCGAGAGACGGCAAGACAATGACGGCTAATGGCTAGCAGAGCGAGAAGGTAAAGGGAGACTGGAAAGGGGAGGGGGGGGGGCACGTAAAGGATGATAGTGGGATAATGGGAGCATCAGCGATAGATGATCTTTCTTACCTGAAGGTTGGGTCATTTGCTCTGATGGCGAGACACCACCGTAACAATTGACAAAAGAGACGATGTCCCGGGGGACAGCCGTCTACCAAGAATATGAAAATCCACGGTCGATAGCCGGTTGCGGATAGTGGATGACAAGTGATAGGTAGCGCTGTCGGCGTGCCGAAACAAAGCGAGCGAAAGAAAAGGAAAAGAAACGAGCGTAGTCGGGCAAGACACTAAGAAGTTGTGCGTACTGTATCTTAATGGAGAAGCCCTGCTTAATATCGTGATACGCCGCGTGTGCGATGCGGTCAGTATGTGAGTGGGCAGTGGGAAGGGGGTTTTCTTCCTAGCACTATAGGAAAAAAAGCTTTTAACTTGAGGTGTTGTGTGAGGATAGAAGTCTTGGTCTATATAAAAGCGAGATAATATCGTGGAAAAAGATGGCCGGGCGGGCAAGGTCTGTCGCGGAAAAAAAACAGTCAATTGGAGAGAAGAGGAGCGAGGAAAAAAAATCAAAGCTCGCGACGGACAACGATGACAACGTTGGGAGGATGAGACAATACAGAGGAAAAAAAAAAAGGGAAAAAGAAAAAAAAAAACAAAAAAAAAAAAAAAAAAAAAAATTAAAGACGAAAAAGTGGAAATAACAGCAAGGGCAAGGTGCTAGGTAAGGCAGCGGCACAAGGCTAATAAAGGACATGCAATTAATTGGGGCGGCTCCTTTTGTCACGCTGTCTAAAGCAACAGAAACGTGAGGGAAAGGAAAACAAGGTCGACACCAGCAAAGCATGGATTTATTTTATATCTAGTTTTCTGTTTCTCTGTGGTTTATTTATTTTATTTATTTTTATTTATTTTTATTTATTTGTTTATTTATTTTTTTTCCATTTTTTTTAATCAACCTTTTTGCCTGCTTCGTCGTCTTTTGGTTGCTCTCGCTTGTTTTCCTGTGCTAGGATATGCGCTGTTCTTCTACACGTTCCTTTTTTCGTTCTCTTTTGTTCTACAGGTAATATACCGCCTGCTACTTTTGGGCCTGGCAGCCGCCAAATAGGGCAGGTTGAAACGCTGTCAGGCGCCGGCATAGAAAAAAAAGAGAAAGGAAAGAAAATAAAGAAATAAAGAAATAAAGAAAACAAAGAAAATAAAGAAAATAAAGAAAATTAAATCAAATCAAATCAAATCAAATACATCAAATACAAGACATGACAAGAAAAGAAAAGAAAAAAAGTTCAGCAAAATAAAGCGAGCAATTAAAATAAACATGCTTCAAGACGTCAGGTCAAATACCCAGTACATTACCACCGCTTGGATTCATCTGTTCCGTAGCATATAATAAAATGGGCGTTTTCTCGTCACCAACGACCTTATATGCTGCACGCAACGGCCTACGCACCAGAAGCGTCCCTACACGTCCTCCAAGCCCTCTCGCGCCAGCCACTTACCCTTTGCCTAGGCTCTCCTATATATCACAGTTGCTAGTCGTCCATGTATTCTCCAGTCTCACTTCTACCTTTCCTCCTACTCTTGCGTCAGCTGCAGTCTCTTTGTTTGCTTGGGCTTGTCAGGTGGCCTTACCTTACGTCTTGTCCTGTCTCCACAATTAACTGCATTATTCCCTCTCCCCAATCGCCACACTGTACCCTCCACGAACCCCTCGCGATATTCGACAGTGCGTATAGTATGTATACACCGTGAGACCTTCCACTTTCATGTTATCGTTATCGGCACAGCCTTGAGCCTCGAGCCTCCAAGCTATGCTTTGCAGAGCCATTCCAAAAGGCTGACAACTCTCGCTCTCACACCCCGACCTTTTATTCCATTGTCCATCTTCTACCCACAGCGAAGCACTGCTTTCTGCGCCATTTCGCTGTTCGCTGCTTTTGCTTGCCTTTTCTCCGTTCATGAGTCGTTTGTGATCATACATGGTACTGTAAGCTTTTCCCCCCAGCTGGGTTTACTCGACTGTCACGCAATGCTATATATATATATATACACTCATACTCCAAGCCCTAGAGCTATTCACGCTCTGGAAACCATTGCTTTTAAAGCCCTCTTCACAACCCCCCCCCCCCCTTCCCTTCTACTTTCAATCCCTCCCCTTGCTTACCAGCTCTAAAGCGCGCTTCCAGGCCTATCTCTTGCTCTTTGCGACCCCTCCTTCTAGACACCGCCGCCGAAAACAAATATCCCGCATTGCCCTCTCTGCAAAATACCGCCAGTCAAAATGTCTGTGTACTCTATGCTGTCGCTCCCCATTGGCGCATTCGACTCTTCAGAGTACCAGGACCCTCTGGCTCTGCTACAAAGCCTCCTGGGCGATGCCGGCACTGTGCTACCCTTTCCTATCCCCAGCTTCAAGATCGGAACTCTCGATGCCCTAGTCCAGCAGGCCGACGAGCTTACCAAGCTTGACTCCGCCTGCCAGTCGGTTGCCGCCAAGGTGGCTGACTCGCTAAAGAACATTCTTGACGGCGATGAGGACAAGATTGCCCAGCAAAAGACGGTCAACGATAGTACGATATAATGCACCTACCCACCCACCTTAGCCATTAGCTGGCCTCGGCACTAGCATTGGCTTTGGCGCATGCTAACTATCTACCCTTTTTAGAGCCCACCGACCAGTACATTAGCTCTTTCTCATGGAACAAGGCCCGCTACCGGGCTGACAAGCCTATCAGTGAGCTCGTCGACATGCTGCAAAAGGTATGGTCCCAGGTCGCCCCGTCCATGAATGACGCGATGCATTTGCCAGTACGCAGCTAATGCAAAGTCCCCGGCAGGAACTCGCCACAACCGACAACGATATCAAGGGCAAATTCCAGCAGTACAACTCGGTCAAGACAAATCTTGCGGCCCTGCAAAGACGACAGACGTGAGCAATTGCACTAATCCTCCTGCCCCTTTGCCATCCCATCCCGACTCTTGCTGATTTCATCCTCCCTATCGGAGCTCTTGCGCTAATATGCTTGCCTATCACTAGCGGTAATCTGTCCACAAAGTCTCTCACGTCCATTGTTGATCCTTCCCTGCTCATCCACGAGTCCGAATACCTCGAGACGCATCTGATAGCAGTTCCCACCATTAGCAAGAAAGAATTCCTGACTACATATGAGACTCTCGCTCCTATGGTTGTCCCCCGTTCGTCGACGCAAGTAGCCGAAGACGATGAATTCACGCTATATGCTGTGGTTACCTTTAAGAAGCACAGCAGCGAGTTTCTTCACAAATGCCGCGAGCAAAAGTGGACCCCTCGCCAGTACAAATTTACAGAAGGCGGCCGCGAGGGCGAGCAGAAGGAGCTAGAGCGCGTCAGCCGCGAGGAGAGAAAGGTCTGGGGCGAAGCGCTTCGTATGGGCCGCTCAGGTTGGAGCGAGAGTGTCATGGTATGGATGCACGTCATGACACTGCGCGTCTTTGTTGAAGCTGTTCTGCGGTACGGCTTGCCGCTGGACTATGTGTCTGCCATTGTCAAGGTATGTGTCAGCCAGGATTCCAGGCAAACTTGAACTCAAACTGCGCAAGTCCACACTCACTAACTTCATCCTCCTTCCTCACTTTCTCCTCATAGACCAAGGCTGCCAAAACAACCAAGAAACTACGCACTGTCCTCGACCAAAAGTACTCGTATCTGGCCGGAAACGCCATGGCTAGAGACAAGAAAGGCAAAGTCACCAAGGACGATGCCCAGCTCACGTCTGACATGGCGGCGGCAGGCTTCGGCTCGGGAGAAGGCAACGAGTACACGGCGTATGTGTACTACGAATTCGATTTCCCTTGAAACCCGCCAGGGGGATAGGATACCAGCCCTTGTACTGTACTGCCCTTATAGCCAACCAGCCAGCCAGCCAGTTTTGCTGTGCACTCAGACCTGACCTGGATCACACACCGGGCATTGTCGTTTTTTGTTCTCCTTGTTGTCCTTGTCTCTTTCTTGGCTTAGATGCATTTACTTGTCCTGTTATATCACCATCTCTTCACCTATGCGTGTCTCTACACTGAAACAATGACCCTCCTTGCAGAAAGAAAAGGAAGAAAAAAAGAAAAACAAGAGAATATTTCTCTATTTGTCTCTTTTTTTTTCGTATCCCCCGCGTCAGTAGATTGAAACAGGAAAAGAAAGTGGCTGAGTTTGTGGATTTGTCCTAACGTTTTTGCTCGATATGCGGTCCTGTGTACCATTCATGCATGCATATAATATATATCAGAGTTTCTATTAATCAATGTTCCGCTCTCCGCGCCCTCACCCCTCACCGGAGCCCGCTGCCTCGTTACTTCGGACTTCCGGATAACCAGCCACCACTTTGGGCTCTGCCTATAGTCGGGCGTCTGCCACAGCAAGTATCCGATATGAGGGGTAGTACAGCAGCCCAAATGACAGTTCACCCAGCGCTGTATCGGCTCTACCAGCCCCGTTTGTATGTGTGTGTTTATGTACAGCTTCCCTAGCACTTTATGTTCAGATCCTGCAAGTTCTTTGTTTTGGGGGTTTTTTTTTTTGTCTTATCGCCCGGTGTAAACCCTAGTTAATTGGTGGTTTAGGCCTTGGGAATCAGATCGCGCTCGCGCAGGGCAGCAACAATATCCACCACACACTCCTCCACCGACTTGAGGTCAGTGCGGATTGTGATCTCAGGATTCAACGGCTCTTCATAGGGCGCTGAGATGCCGGTGAATTCCTTGATTTCACCGGCGCGGGCCTTCTTGTACAAGCCCTTGGGATCGCGCTGCTCGGCGACCTCCAGGGGGACCTGAACAAAGACCTCGATAAATGGGATTGCCGCATCGCCGCTCTGGGCGGCAGCGTGGAGGGCACGGGCAGAGTCGCGGTCGGCACGGTAGGGCGAGATGAACGATGTGATGGCAATGGTGGCCGAGTCGGCAAACAGCTTAGCCACTTCTCCGATACGGCGAATGTTCTCGTTGCGGTCGGCCTCGCTGAAGCCCAGATCCTTGTTCAGACCGAAACGGACATTGTCACCATCGAGGCGGTAGGCTGACAAGCCGAGGTGCAGCAGATGCTGTTCCAGGGCGGTGGCGACGGTGGACTTGCCGGAGGCAGAGAGGCCGGTAAACCAAAGGGTGAAGCCCTTTTGCTTGCGCAGAGTTTCGCGCTCGTCGCGCTTAAGGGAGGGATGCCAGGTGATGTTGCTAAATAAAGAATGGGAGACGACGTTAGAGGGGTTGTGGAAAGATACAGAGCGAGAGAATGCAGGCACAGGGGCTTGACTTACGTAGCCATTTCGAATCTACAGGGCGTGAAAGGCGGGACAGAGCAAAGGGAAAGTAGACTGTTAGTAGCGAGGTAGGAAAAGGCAAAGAAAAGCAACGGGAGCAGGAATGACAGCAAGAAGAACAGCAATGGGAGGGCAGGTAAAAGAAGCTACATGGTCCCTTTTATACTTGGGAAAAGGACACTCAATTTTTGGTACCTTGGTACAAAGCGCCATTCCCAAGAGAAACACCATCCACTAAGAGAAATGACGTGCTAAGGGAGTTTTGGCGGGGCCCTCCTACTAGCCTGTCCTACTGGATCTCGAGGAATTCGAATTTATAGTATTTGATAGTCATATTTATTAACTCTTGGCTGACCTGCTTGTCTGGCTGATGAACTGTTACCCACCCTCCCCATCATCCAAGTTAGGCCCATATTGAGGCTTTTCCCGTGAAGCAAATCCTTATTCAGTGTCTTCAGCAATGTCTTGATTCGCTCATTGATCCCCGGTCCGGGCCTCCAATATGGTCAAGATTTGTGTTCTGCTTCGCACTGACCAGAATACTTCGGATTTCGGGGGGGCATTCAGCGCCCTGTTCGGACTGCAGTGCCAAATCAACTCATACAGTTTATCAGAGAAGGACACGGTTTGTCTACATGTTTATAGGTCTGCAAGCATTTGAGTCCGTATGTCTATTGTATTCACGCTCGTTGGCCTACCGCCGCGTGGCGAATTATATAAATGCTCACAACAAGAGTGACTTGACTGTCTGGGCTGTCTGCGATATTGAACTACGCAGTGCTTATCCTACTGAGGCTGCGTTTACTCTATAAATCGTGGCATGTACTGCGCGCGCATTTCAGTCAGCCTTTTCTGTGAGCCACAGGCAAACCTAGGGGTAGGAAGAAACTTACATTGGCCCATTTGGGCTGGATGAACAGTGAGTCAGCATCTGCAACGACGTCGCCCTTGCTGCCATCCTTGGAAAGCGACTCAATTGTGCTCTTCACAAATGCCTTGCGACCGTCCAAGCGCTCAATCTTGGTTCTGGCAACAAAGAATCCATCTGCCTTGGCTGGCTTCCGGTAGTTGATGTTCAGATACGCGGTCACAGCCATGCGCTGCGGCATCTTGGGGATACAACAGAAACCTGACTGTTCATCCAAGATTGTAGCCAAAAGGCCGCCATGCACAATACCAGGATGGCCGCAAAGGTCGCGTCCAAGATACATGACAGTAGTAATCTCCATGCCATTTTTACTCCAAAACGTTACAGGGACTGTAGCCAGAAGTGCGGGCCCTTGAAGCGACTTGGCTGTCAAGTTCTGGGCGCGGATTTTGTCGGGCATCTGGAGATGAGGGCGGGACTCAGTTACATCTGGGTCCGCACGCAGCTTCTTCACGAGCTCGATTTCATCCATCTGCCTCTCGATCTCCCGTGCTGCCTCGTCCGCAGGCTTGTGGCGCAACAGGCTCTCCTCGGTAGAGTGGAAGCTGAGACCGAGCGCTGAGGCTGGGACAGTCGTGGCCATAGTCAGCAGTGCTCCAAAGCCCACAGCAAAGGTAGTATAGAAGCCAAACCCAAGCAATCTAAAGAGGAGAACAGCCTTGGGGTTTCGTTTAGTGGACCCAGAGGCGTCTTTGTTTGGTTGTTGTTAGCATATTTATATCTTTGGCAGCTCGCCCATGATGATGGCTTACTCACTTGCAGAGCCCCATCTTACGCCAATGGACCTTGGCTGCACCATTGGGCCGACTATACCAGGACGGAAGGCCGTCCTCAAGCCCCGGATTCCTCGCATAGCCATCGTATAGTAAGTGAGTGAGCGAGGGAGTGAGCGGACGGTCAACCTTCACAATTTAGGCGAGTTTAAGCAAAAGAAAGGGGTGATGGAAAGACAAGAAAAGAAATATGCCGATCCGGACACGGGCTCAATGAAGCAACGAGAAAACGAGGGTAAGACCAACGTCGTAGGATTTAATAACTAGGTGCAGATCGATAGTAGAGAGGGTTGCAGAGAGATATGAAGTGGTGAACGCTGCTGCGAGCGAGAGTTAACCCTAGTTAGCCCGGTGACAGCCGAGGTTTTCAAAACCTAAATCAAAGCAAGGGTCTTGTAACCCTATGTATACTGCCTGTTCTGTGTAACTTGTCTCATGCCGGTTATCAACAACTTGAGAAGTCTCGCGCGTGTCATTGATAGTTTGCGCCCAATGAAGCTCATATTATTGTGACCAAAACTATAGGACAATGAAACCTACCCCCACACGCGTTTAGATGGAAAAAAAAACCCCCCCCCCAAACAAAAAGACACATTGCTCATGTAGAGCAAACAGTCCGCTTGTTGATAAGGTAGGGCCGCTTGTCTTGGTGCTGGTAAAGACGAGGATGATATAAAAGCATAGCACTAGCTTGCCAACAAAGACTCTGCGACTATGAGGACACCGACTACTACAGATTGTAAGAAGCTTGGGATTGACGTGTTATTTTGCCAACTGAACACTGTCCATCATTGCCAATTTCTTTCTTTATTCCCATCGTCTTGGTAAGTAGGATGAGAACTTTCCATTTTCGCTTCTCGACTGACGCAAAGGATACAGACTTGCCCCAAGTCGTACCTTTATTCCAATTGACACTGCCCATGTCAGGCTACAAAAAGACCCAGCGCGGTCGCCCATTTCCACAGTCCAACTATGGGCGAGGAGACCAGTCCCGCACAGCAGGGGAATGTGGTGATCGAGCCAAATCTAATGCATGGGCAACCCCAGAGAGAGAGGACACCTTGCAGCTTGCTCGTAGCAAACGTAGAGAGAAGCTGCACACAGAAATTTACAGCCGAATTGAGCCCCAGGCAATGGAAGTTGTAAGATATCACGGCCCTGACTGGCGTTTCCACCAGACCACAAAACTGTCTTTTCATCCACTGAAGCTGGGCTTGCTCTAACCTTGGATCTCTACGTAGGGATACTTTCATCTATCTGAAGACGAATATCGACCGTTGAACCTCTCTGGAAACTGCATTGAGTGGTTCAAAGAGGTGTCTGATCAGCACCATGTTCAGCTAAACCAGCACGAGACCAACCTAAGCATCATAGTCGTGCGATCCAACTCGCCAATCAATATAAAAAAAGCCTTGGCAGCTATGAGTATTCTATATTCCAGACAGCAGTATCTCGATTCATCGGAAAACACTACGGTAGTTTGGCGGATTCCAAACACCGGGATACCAGCCTCTAAGAACGTCATATTTGTTGCTAGCCAAAATGCACAGGAAAGCCGAGCAAAGCTAACCGGTGAAGGAGAGGGGATTGTCCCCGGAACCGCAAGTGAAGGCGAGGTTAGCAGCTTTGCCAAGAAAATGGCGCCTATTCTTCAAGCCGAGATTTTGAAGGTCGCGTACATGCCCTATGTTGTTACACTGAAAATGAAAATCGGTCTCCTCAAATACTCGTCTATACCTGCTGGTAGCAGTTTAACCCTTCAGCAGTTTGACCGCCTCCTCACAACGCGCGGGAGCCGGCTTAAATCTAGGCTGGACCCTCGGTATGTTGATTTTGAACATTGCTATGTGCTGCTCGAGAGCTAGGACTGATGCATCACGACTGTAGACTTGGCTGCGCGATATATCATAAAAGGCTGTTGAAGGTGGTGGAAGATTTCTACCAAAACAACACTCGACGACTTTTCCACGGAGGCCTACCTCCCAAGACCAGGGACGAGGAGATCTTCATGCATACAAAGGACGGCAAAAGGGTCATGATCGGCATTATGAACAAGGACGAGATGGGTGTCATTCTGCCTAGTGGCATATGGAAGACTGGAGCCTTGCGGAAGCTAGAAAGCATCAGGGTTGCGTGCCCCAACCAGTAAGTTTATGCAAGGCTGATTTCTCCCGTGAGTCATGACACTGATAGGACTTTGCCAATCCAGACGTCTCGACTACGAACTTGCTATCGAGACCGACGGCTCGGGCGAGCTCGAAACGCAGTATTCCAAGCTTAAACAGGAGATCCACATAACCGGCACACCAAGTGACCCGCGATCGCCGTACATGATCAAATTTCCGAGAGTAAACAGCTGCCCGGATGAAATCCTCAGCACCGAAATCAGGACTACTGAGCGGTTTCCGTTTAGGAATACCTACTACAACATTGAGATTACCATGGTTAGGAGGTGGATGGGCATGGGGACCGACGGCGCGCATAGCAACTCCACAGAGGTGTCATTTGCGTGTATGGATTGGTACACCAAGCTTGGAAACTGGAGTGATCCCGAGGCCGAAGATCCTAGCAAAGCCGACATGCGCGAGTTTTTCTTTCACAAGCCCACCTACGAAGAGAGTTTATCTCAGTATTTTGACTACGTGACCGAGGTCCAACAGCTGTTGGAAAAAGCCAAAGACATCCCCTGAAGAAGTTGATTCAAGACCAATAGCCGAAAATCACTTGAGTCACAAAAAGGCTAGATGGGCAAAGCGAAAACGCCACGGAATGCTGTGTGTGTGCTGGTTTGGTTATTTTATTGAGTAAGAATTTGATTATGCCGCCTGGGGCTTAGCCTGGGCAGCTTGAGCAGCCATCATTTTTTGTCGGAGAGCTTGGGCAAATTGTTAGCGGAAGTAAAGCCTATAACCCGGAATTGACGAGACATTACCTTCTTCTACAGCCTGGACGTTCATACTCTTTTGCGCAATGATGGTCTCCAATTCCTTGAGACTCTTTGAGAGATCCTTGATCTTGGTTTCGTAGTACTTGACAGCGTCTTCTAGGTTCTAGAATCATGGCCGGTCAGCTTTGGTGGGTAGTCGGAGATTGGCTCAGACAGCCAGTTATAGTTTTTTTACCTTTTCGACGATGAAACCAGTGCCAATGTCAATAAGCACGCGTTTTTTATCCTCAAGCATGCCGCGAACGTAGAGAGAAGTGGTGAGAGGGACAAGGGCAGCCTCAGGCTCTATGCCAAACACAAAAAGCGTTGTTAGAAAGAGACGAGATAGGGGGGTTTCTTTTGCAACGAAGTGCCGGAGTATAGATTAAAGAGTAGATTGGGTTACATACCTTCCGGGGCAGACGCGCGGGCTTGCACACATCGCAGACTCTCCTTGAACTTGGAGTGTGCGGCATTGAGAGACGTGAAGGACGCAGACAGGTGCTCAAGATCTTCGGTGATCTGCTTCTTCAGCATAGACAGTTGCTGAACATCTAGCGAGTCGATGCTGACTGTACGCAGGCAGGTAGGATGTCAGTGAAAGCGACGTGAGCGAGGGAAGGGTGGGGGGGGGGGGGGGG